>CAAKHC010001632.1:2712-29403 GCA_901007825.1 Macroramphosus scolopax | reverse complement strand
AGGAAGGGGGGTTGGAAAAAAGGAGGAGAGAATAACTGAGGCAGGTGAAGAAGGGTCAGCAGAGGCAGGGAGTAAAAACAACTAAAGGTTTTTACAGGCTGTGCATTCCACAGAGACGTTGGAGTCAGTCGCAGAGCAGCACCGCTGGATCACGAGGCAGGTTCACCGAGTTGAGAGCTATAAATCGCCCTCATCAATGAGCAGAATTGAACAGGCCTCAAAGATATCAAGTTTTAACGTGTAAAAGAACGACTTGACCTTCGCCCTCCTCTTCGTCCTGAGCTCAGGAGACCCCGAGCAAAGGAGCCAGATATTCCACTCCTGTAAAAAAAGGGAAATACCAAACTTTTATTTTCGACTTGCTTTCGGGTGGAATGCCCCCTTATAAACTGGAGCCTGTCGGAAAATGTGTCCGACGCTGTGCCTGAACAGAAAACACGTGACCTCGACGCTCCTCGCTCGTTGACCTTGTGTCGAAAAGTCAGACCACCTTAACAGACCGGGAGACGATAACATGACCCCGTGACATGATTCACTTCCTGTTTTCTTCCTGATATTCTTCCGCGGTCTTTAAAGATGCCACCTGATCTTTCAAGGATCTTTTTTTTTCCCTGATTTTCTGTTTTTGTTCAATTTCTCTCTTTCATCTTTATCTTTACAATTGCCGCCCGTCTACCTCAACAATAATCACTCTCAGCTGTGTTCAGACAAACGATGATGTAATGCTGGTGGAGACGCCAGATCAGAAAACGCTTCCATGTGTCGTCCTGGATGTCCTGGATAAACTTGGCAATGGCCGCGCACCTTCGTATTCTCCTTCTCGTAGAGGCCTTTGTGTCCGGGTCAAAAGGTCACGAGCAGACAAAGCAATGACGCTTCGTTCAAGAAGACGAGAACTTTGGTAAAAGTGTATCGTCATGCGTGGAGGCGAGCAGATCAGAGCGAGTGTGTGTGCTCGAAGGCCACAGTTGGCTGAAGGAGAAAACTCATTTGTTTGTGCGTTTACTCTGCTTCCCTTCGCAGCACAATGCAGCGGCAGCCTCTGGACAAAGAGGCCTCACTGTGGGATTCAAATGAGGGAGGGGATGAGGGGGGGAGTGCACAGAAAGGATGAAGGGGTTGGGAGTTTGGAGGGGGGGAATCAATGAGTTGTACAAGAAGGGGGTGATAGAGGATGAGGGGCAAAGGGGAAGGAGGGGCAGCTGGTCACAAAATTAGCGCAGCCTTGACCCACAATGGTGAACTGCGGGTCAGCGGTGCCCATCGGCCTGCTGTGACGCCGTCCAGCCTCTCATCAACATATCACACTATAGTGAGGGAGGTCCGGCACCGTGCCAGATGCCACTCTGTGTGCTTTTGGGTGTGTGTGTGTGTGTGTGTGTGTTTCAAGGTGACACAATTTATTCAACAGGACAGTTTAGGACAGCAGCTGGCTGGATGTCCAGTTCACGTCTCGCTTTTTTTATCACATCTGGGTGATTCATGTGCGTTTGCGGGTGTTTAGAGGTTGGTGGCGCATTCAGATGCAGTCAAATTGAGGGAGGAAGGGCGGTGAATGCAGGGAAATGAGCTGCAGGTGAGGCTGCGGTCGAGGCCGACCGCGGTCACATGAGAAGTAAAGAGGAGAGACTCATGAGCTTTTTATCCTAGTCGAGCTGTGTATAGTTTGAGTGGCGTTCAGTGGAATGAAATATAAAAGTATTAGTAGCTTCTCTGTGTCTGTGGCTTCATGATACTTTCCCTAAAACATTCCTGAGGAGCAAACAATCCTCACTGAGGTTGTAAGTTCATTAGCGAGCGCGTTCATGCTCATTCACAGTCAAATGCCGCCCTCTAGTGTTCACAAAGAGAAGTGTTCCATTATTAGATGAATCCAGAGATTCTTCATCCCTCCAAACATTATTATCTTAATTAAGGCAGAATCATAGAAGTTCTTATTGTTTCAATTAAAATCCAATTAAAAAACAGCACATAACACACTACAATAACTAAATGCAGACGTATAGCAAACCGTTGAAAGCAGACACACACACACACACACCTGAAATACACACTGCCGCTCACAACAAAAGAGCGAGCATAGGTTTTCGTACGCGGCCCAGACGGAAATAATCTGCCCCTCAACATTTACAAACCAAATGAAGCCCTTTTATTCGACACTTTGGTGAAACTCGCACCCTGTATGTGTGCGAGGCTTTAATATAGTTGTATGTTTCCTCCTGTGACCGACACATAAATATCCACTGCGGCCGTGTTCCATTAGTGTGTGTGAAGGAGTGAATGTGACAACTCCACTAATGTGAGTCACTGAAAGAGGTTAACGTTTATGTATCTGTGACGTGAACCAACAAGTGTGTCTGGAGACTTTAACCTGCTCTGAAGACTTTTTCAGCGCAGGAACGATGGCTGCATTCCATTTAGCTGCTTTGTTTTCAGGTTCTTGGTGTTGTTTTGCATCAGGACCAAATGTAACAGCATCATATGTTGATGTATTACACATATATGAATAATTATGGAAAGCATGTAAATATTATTATTTTTTAAATACTGTGCATGTTTGTAACATGTTTTAATATATCTTGTTATCCATGAACCCATAATATAATAATATTTTTGTGATGGATGACACTCCTGTAGTTGTGTATAAGGGGGATGTAGCTCAGTGGTAGAGCGCATGCTTTGCATGTATGAGGCCCCGGGTTCAATCCCCGGCATCTCCAAGTGACCTTATGCTGTCCCGGAGTGTTTGACAGATGATCTGTTTGTTAGCTGAGAGACTTGAATGGACAGAAGCTGTTGACATTGAAGAGGAAAAGATGAACATGTTTTGTGCAGCTTCATCCTGAAGGTTACGTACAGCCATAGAACCGAGAGGTCGCCTGGACCAGCAGGAAGAATGTGAGCAATGTTAGTGAAGGATCAGCGCTGAGATTCACACCTGAGGTGCCCTTGAGCAGGGCACCCAACCCCTAACTGCTCCCTGGTTGTTCTTGTTGTTGTTGAGTGTGTGTGTGTGTGTGTGTGTGTGTGTGTGTGTCCATGTTCACTCCCTACAAATGGGTCAAATAGAGAGAAGATTAAGAACTGTTAAAAATGAATTTAAAAAAGTTTAAGCTTTATATGAAGCTAATCCACAAAGTCGAAAATAAATAGCTGTTAGCCAGTTACGTGAACATTGAGCAGTAGTTAAACATCTTCAAAAACACACTGATACCAGAAACTCTGCAGGCAAACTTTGTTCAAACCCACAGACCTTTATTTTAAATTCCAGTGGAGATACCAAAGTTTCCATCGACTGTGGACACAGTTAGTCTGGGAGATGTGAAGAAGAAGAAGCTGCGTCGCTGGAAATAAAAGGTCTGTACATGTAAACATGATCAGCTATATTGAGGGATTTTGTTTACGTCTGGACACATTCAATTAGTCACCGGACACCAAAAGCAGAGCCGGTCCTGGAGGTTGAACTGAACCACAGGGGGGGTTGACAGAAAGGAACCCTGCAGGTGTGTTGTCACGATACCTCTGGTTGGAGGTTCATTGGCAGTGGGAGAACATGCTGTTTATAACAGGACGACAACAAGAACCAAATACTGCCGTCCGGAAACAGGAAATACTGTCAAGTAACAGATATCAAACACACACAGAGGAGTGAAGGACTCAGTGACTTGTTTTATCAATGGAATGAAACATTTAATATACCGGTAGATCTTGTCTGTTAACTGGAGGAAGCTGTGAACAAGCTTCATCACTGTGTTTTTATATCACGACAGTAACTGTTCATACGATGAAGCATCTGTACATAAAGAACATGCCCTTTAATTACTGTACGTCCTGAGATAAGTGGTTCAGTGTGTGGGGCTGACATGTCATCCTTCTAACACTTCACTGTGTCTTGGAATAAAACTACGAAATGTCCCGTTCCATTTTGTTCACGTTGTGTTTTGATGTCGCCGGTGAAGAATCAGTCAGTGTATTTAAACTTCTGTAATTTCCTTTTAAATTGGGAATATTACTTCTTGATGAAGCCAGATTCAGGGTCGGCGGCCATCTGCCTCGACTGGTCGGGTCGTGGCAGTGACAACTGAAGAAAATGGAGAAGAGCAATCGCCTCAACCGGGCTATCAAGCTCGTGTCAACTGGGCGTAAGGGTGAAGAGCCAGGTTCCTGGGGAGGGCAGGCAGATCCTTCCTTCACTTGGGGTCCCCTGAGAAGGTGAACACGCTTGCACACGCCTCCGATGACCTAACCGCAACTATTCCCACTACCTGACTGCATCCAGTCTGTAGTGGAGACCCGGGTTGGGGCGCCCACTGACTCCCTTCCTACAGTGTTTCTGTCTGTTGTACCTCTAATATTAACAGCTCATCAAAGGGTCATATCAACAGTTTAAAACATGGAGTTTGTCTGGTTTAATGCTACATTCATATAGTTATTGTGATGTTTCAGTCTGGTATACATCTGAAGGGTAATTACAAGGAAACACTTCTCTGACATAAACCATCCACCTGATACGTCTTGAATGGGAGGAGCTTGAACCAAAGTTAAGTTATCTGACTCTCCTGCTTTGATTTAAGTTAAAACTACTGTCTTCTCTATAAATCCAGATTTAGACTGTGTGTCATGTAATAGTCATCTTGTCTTTCCTCAACACCTACAGTCAAAGTATTTTATTCTTTTGGTTGAATGACAAGGCAATTTAAGAACAAAAGAAACAAACAGAAAAAGACAAAACTTTAAAATATTAAAGGATCCCTTTATCATGTCAGGACGTTCTGTACACCTGGCAGAATAAAACAGAGAGTAGCAGATATAGTCCAAAGCATCTGAAGTGCAATGATTAAAACCGTAAAACTGAATTTACAACAGACTGGCACAGCGCGCATTTTAAACACAGCATAGATTAACAAAAATACACAAGATTAACCAACCAAACATCCATGGACAGTTCCTCCAGAGGTTATCATGTGACCGTGACAGTGTGTGTGTGTGTGTGTGTGTGTTCCCTCATGTGTTTGATCAGACTTACAGCAGCAGCTGCTGAGTATAGATTGTGTGTGTGACATGATATAAACAAGGACAAATAAAAGAAGAACTTGAGAGCAGAACGGTTTTAAAAGTTAAACTCCTAAAGGAGACGTCGGGAGCCATTCAAACATGGAGGTCTGTCTGACGGGATGTGGAGAGATCCGGTCTTTGAAAACGGGACAGTCTGATGACAAAGCCTTAAAAACAGACATGATGGTCACACCCCTGTCAGCACGCTGGGTCAGGTAGGTCGGCTGTGTGTGTGTGTGTGTGTGTGTGTGTGTGTGTGTGGTGTGAGAGAGAGAGAAGATGGGTGTTACAGTTGCTCCTCCCTTCATCTAGAAGAGCTGGATAATGGACTCCCGAGACTTGCCCACTCCGATCCATTTGACTGAGGGAACACAGGAGAGCACATGATGGCATTGATTCACACAACTTCCAAAAATCCCTGACAGGATTAGCAAAAAAAAAAAAAAAACAACCAAATGTGTGTGCGTGCCGTCATACCAGGCACTCCGACGTGATCCTCAATAAAGCGGACATATTTCTGAGCGTTCTCGGGCAGCTCCTCAAAGGTCCTAGCTGCTGAGGTGTCGCTGTTCCAGCCAGGCAGCGTCTCATACTGGACCTCCACACGCTGCAACAGCTCCTGATTGGCTGGCACAGACAGTCATGGGACGTGAGGTTGGAAACATCAGTCAAACTGCTATGACAGCAGATCAATAAATGTCTGCCTTGAAACTGAGCACGCTCTTCATAATTAAGGGTTGGAAGCAGACAAAAGGTTGGAAAATATCAAAGGAGATTCCTCCGACTCACCTGGAAAGTGAGGTATTGTTTGGTTGTCGACTTTGTAAGCTAAACCCACTTTGATCTCTTTGAACACGTCAAGTATATCCAGTTTGGTCAGTGCTAAACTGGTGGGGGAGAAAAAAGGAAGGTGCAATGAGTTTGAAACAGGTGGGTCACTGTTAACACACCGACTGCAGAATAACTTCAGTTTGCATGTGCACATTTCTATTAACTGACATGAACTGAGGGACGTATTCCATATTCATATACATGTTAAAAAGTATTTTTGCAAAGCCCGTCTCTACAAAAAGAAAAACTTACGCGGTGAAGCCATTAATCATGTGTGCATATGTGATGAGCACCAGGTCCAGCCAACCACATCGCCTCTTCCTTCCTGTGGTCACGCCCACTTCCTTCCCACGGGTCTGAAGCAGCTCTCCGATCTCCTGAGGACAACAACACGAGAGCAGAAAGGCCATCACGCTTTGATATTTTTATTCTGTTTGAAGGGTTGTCAGACATTAAACTTGACCTGGAAGACGATCGTATCAACCAGCTACAGGAAAACAACAGAAATAATCACTGTCTGCATTCAGGCTTCAGTTTCAGACATGAACAGGTGTCACAGACAGAAAGTTCTCATAGCTGGTTACTGGTGGCAGCTGAACACCTCCTCTGGGTGGTGCTGTTTGTCACCTTACGCTGTTCACTTATTAAGTCAATCATACCAGGATGTGTTGACAAAATTATGTTTCCTTCAGTGATACGTAACATACTGTACATGCACCCTGAGCTGTACATTTATCTGTGATGTGAAGTCATGCTTGTGCAGTGATGGGTGATATAAGTTACTGTGTGTGCCCGCTTACGTTGCTCTGCTCTGAGGGGAAAGCACCGATGCCCACTCTGGTGGTGTAGGCCTTGACGACGCCGTAAACCTCACCGACGTTCTGAGGCGGCATGCCGAGGCCCGTACAGACCCCGCCCACCGTGCAGTTGGATGATGTCACAAATGGATACGTCCCTGCAATGACATGATGAGTGAAGATTGATCGCATGTTTATATCAAACTGAGTGACTTGTGTAACATGCAATTAAAGGACAAATTAAGTGACAACATTTGGTGTTGTGGGGGCTGCTTGCAAGCAGTTCTATCAGTCTTAAAGCAACGTAATGTAACTTCTGCTGAGCTAAGTGTCTCTCAGGTTTCCTGCACGGTCGCGCCATGTTATATAGTGCAAGAACAACCATTCAGCGTGGGAATGAGGAGCCGCCGTTCTCCCTATTACCAGTCAGTGTCCCATCAAAATGATTTGAAGCTGTTGTTTTGAAGTGAACAGTTACATAACGTTGCTTTAAGACACCAACGTTGCTCGTTGAGGTGCTTTGCAATGCGGGCTACGAGCTGTGTCCGGATAAGGCCTCATGTTGACATAGCACGTATGTTTATTTTTGCACCTGTCCTGATATAGCCGGCTGACTCGCCAAGCTCGGACCTGTCATGTGACAGACGGCCCCCGGACCGCTTTCCCTGCAATCAGCGGACACTTTTAGACGAGCTCACTGCTTCAAGAAAGAACGTTTGTAGGTAGGTTTGTAAAACATTCTCCAATTCTCTGCGTTGACTGACCACCGTCTGGTGGATGATTGACAGTTTGAGAAGAGAGAACCTCACCGAACTACTGAAACAACTCTTTAAAGTTGATTTAGAAAGCATTTTACTGCTGCGTCTTTTGTCTCAAAACACCTGAGCCCGAGGTAATAAACCACTCCAGGACTGACAGGAACATAATTCAATTCTACCTCCGCCTCTCATTGTTGTGCAAGTGCATATTTTGAATTGGTGTAATAAGAGCAAACAAGGCTCGAGCTTCTACGCTTAGATATTCAAAGCCGCCCACATGCAGAGCATCCAAGTGTTCAAATAAACCCCCATGTGTAATCAAAGGGGACACAGGCTGGATCCCTGCAACAGCCAGTGTGTCCATCAGCAGTCATGTGCTCTACCAAAGCTAAACAGTGACACCCTGCATGCTCTTGAATTCAAATCAGTCTTGATAAGTTTTGCAAATAAAATATTGAAGGATGAAGCCAAGGTTTAGTCTCACTCCTGCTTTCTGTCAGGAGGGGTTGTTTGTATCAGCCTGCAGGACACTGTGCCCTGACGCCACCAGGGTTGTTACTAGTCTGGTGTTTTGATAATAACCGCTGTTGGAACTGGACTGGAATTTAATCTGCTCAATGTCATCGCTGTCTTCCAATAATGACAGGTCAGCTTAGATACGGTGACATACATAGAACATTTGAAGAGTAGTGTGTTTATTCTTGCGTGTCACTGTCTGAAGGGGAGAAATAGTCTTAAACAAATACAATTGTGATCAGTTCAACCATTAATCCTCTGAGAATATTTCTATTCACTGAGCAGACCGGTGATTCAGGGTGCTCTTTGTGCTCTCTGGTGCTCTTTGGTGCTCATGCACTGTCGGGTGTGGTTGTATCTTGTGAGCGTGCACACCAAGCCCGGATGCCAAAGCAACATCTGAGCGGTTAGTCAACTTACCGTCATCACTAGTCTGAGCTCCAAGCAGGCTTTTGTAAAGAGCATCACAAAGCTGAAATGTGTCAATGGTGCTTCGCAATTAGATATGTCATTTATACGGAGAAGTTAGCACGAGGTAATCATTTGATATGCAAGTTAAGAATAAGGTGTTGCCACCAAGCACATGCACACTCACACCTGCACACACGAATAAATTACCGACCGAAGTCGATGTCCAGCAGCGCTGCGTTGGCTCCCTCCACCAGGATCTTCTTCGGAGGGCCGTGAAGAGCCTCGTACATGTAGTGCACACCGTCCCTCACCATGGGCTTGATCTGCTCCACATAATCCTTAAGAAGAGAGCGCACAAAGTGTTAATATAAAGAGGACGTCTTCCTACAGAAATGTGTTGCTGTTTAATTGTATTACCTTTAATTTGATCAGCTCTCCATCTATGTCAATCTCAAGGGTGGGGTACATGGCCTTGTACTGATGGGCCAGAACTTTATACCTGCAGGAAGCAACATTTATTAAGTGTTATTAGAATCTCATCCTCCTCTCCACCAACCGGGCCGGTGTGATGACATACGACAACATGATGCAACAGCAGCTCGCGAGCAAACAGAACAAGCAATATGAGGCCATTGTGGCGACATTTTGGAGATTCACTCACACTTAAAAACAAATAGTTCCGGAGCTAAAAGTACACATGTACTTTTTCTGTTGGTGCTTCCAATGAACCTACGTGATCAAAAAGATGTGGCACACAAGGAGAAATGCAAAATGTTGCATGTTCCTGTTTGCTTTGTTTCTGTGAAGTTCGGCACTGCTCACTCAGTCCTGAGAGAGGAGAAAATACGACCTCTGGAAGAAAGGACTTCACTGGGATACCAAGAATATTTAAAGAGGAGCTGCACTTGAGTTTCCAGTCCTCAACATAACAACTGTTAATACAAATAATTGCTAAATCACTCTGTGTTGTCATTTCCTCTTCCACATCCTCTTTCAGTTACTCAGATTGAGTGAAAGAATGAAGGAATCAAACATAAAATAGAAGTGACTTTCAGTTTGGTTGAGAGGCTCCATATTTAGTTAATAAAGTTGGGAATGGGCCATAAATTCTGTGGCTGTCTGTACACAGACGATGCGGTTAGAGACTCTTAATGAATTGCGAATCTGAAGTTATGTCTCTGCGGTCTTTCAAGGGCTTAACACACATTAAATATAAACTGGTGAGGCTGGAGCTGACCTTTCCGAGAACTGAGTGAAGTCAGCCAACAGGTCACATATCCGGAGGCCACTACGTGCTGCCTTGGCCGAGTACACTGGACCAATCCCCTTCTTTGTTGTTCCCAGGCTGATGGTAAAGAGAGGGAGAGAGAGAGAGAGAGATAGTGAGGGAGGGAGAGGGAGGGAGAAAAAGAGAGAGTTAGCATTAAAATGTGATCTCAATCTTCGACATGCCTTCTGCAGTTCCAAAGAGCATCCGGCTAATTACCCCGACGCTCCTCTGGACCCTCCAGGAGCAGACAGATGTGTCGACAGTTAAAACTCACAGAATGTTCATTGGACCTGCCGTATCTGATTGAAGCAACCTTCTTATATCGACAAAATAACTGCAAGATCAATTAAAAAAATTCTATCAGAGAGATGCAACGACTGATTGTTGAGTGCAAAAACTTTATTTTCTGCATCTCTGTGGAGCACAGCAGCAACTCTGATTTCCACCCTGAGCCTGGACACTCAACATCTTCTCACATCACTGCATCACTTGAGTCTTTTACTCACATCGTGATCTCCCCCTTGAGCTCGCTAACCATTTACACAACACACTCAGCACGCAGCGGCCTATCAGAAGGAGCCATACAGTTGGAACTAGCTTATCTTACATCCCTCATGTTATCGAGTTTCATCATTAGCACCAGCGTATTTAAAACACGCAGCATGTGTTGCTCTGTGCATGACTCGAAAGACTTCATGCCTTTCAGCCGCTTCCTTCTTCATGCATTCTTTGTTGTTTTTTTATATCACTTCTTTAAATATAATGCATATTTCAAACATCTGATGCACAATCAAATCTTCTGCAAAAACAGAGTTCTCCATGTATGTCGTATGTATTCCATCACATTTGTATCACAGAAGTTCTGATTGTAGAGTGCAAATACATGATGAGAGCACACGTCCTCCCACCCTGACCTGAGAATGAACATATTGGCCATTAGCATCAGGTTTGACTGAATCGTGGCTCACAGACGGCTGCCAGGGTTTTTTAATGATGCAGCTGTAAACCCTGGAACTTGTTTGTGTAGATGTTCCTGCAGCTACAACAAGCGTGGCTGTTGCACCTTCCATGTTTCTAGTTAACTCATAGTGTTATAGATTCTTTTGGTTGTGTTTCTTTGGCACCTTATTTGAACTAACTCTAGTTTTGAGAGTCTCGGCTAACAGAGTCGGTCTTATGTGACTGTCTGACTTCCAGTAGCAGAGTTTGTTGGATGCCTGGAGATGCTTGAAATCCAATGAGCTGTAAGAGCAATCTGCTGTAAGCTTATAATGGCTGTGCCGTAAAGGAGGCACCCTAATGAACATGCTTTCTCTTTCTCTTTTGTCTCTTTCTCTCTCACGCACACCCAGTGACATCATGTCGACTTGCCTTTTTGTCCTCACCATGTGACAGTTTAAACACATGCATGTCCCCACAAGAGGAGTAATACCTGGCAGACAAACACACAACCCAGCTTTTAAGAGGAATAACCAGCGTCTCTCTGCAGTTTAGTATTCTTAACATTCCTCACATACACCGGTACGGTTCACTGACGGGGCTCCACATGTTACAACTAAGTGGTTTTCTGGAGATATTCAGGGTATCCTGAGTGGTGCAAGGTAAAACTACTGTTGGCCGTCATGAACTTGAAATGAAATATATATATATATATATATATATATATATATCTTTTAAACAGGATACTGTCAGACAAGTGATTTACAGAGCAGATTATACATTCAGTTGGACTTTAATCTTAAACAAACTACATCTTGTACAGCTTGCTACACATTAAGAAGTAGTAACGCAGGTAGACACATAGATACAATTCATATTACACCTTCAATACTAAAACAATACAACTTTCGTTGTGTAGCTTTGGACAGATTTAAGGAAATGATCCTGACTTTAAATAAAATAATAATTCACTCTGACACATCTTTAAGAGGCCAGGTTGAGGTTTAAGTTAAGGGTGGTGGTTAAGCTCTTAGTTGTGATGTTTAGGATGAGGGCCTGGGGGCAATGCATCATGAATGTCCTCACAAAGACAGCTGTGCAGACGTGTGGGTGTTTCGTTTTCAACATTTTTCAGCAACTGGTTTCTTACTTCTTGCCTGCTTGCTCTTGTCTCTGCTGTTCCTGAACGCCATCCACTGCTTGGTGGAAGTCAAACACTGCGGAGGAGGGAGAGAGGGGACACACACTCTCACACACCTCGGAGAAAGCAGGGCTTGACGCGTACACATTTCTTTTTTTTTTGCGTGTGTTCATTCAAACATTCACACACACATAAAAAAAGAAAAACAGGTGGTGAACCTGATGGAACTTACCAATATGTGCTCTGTCGGAGATGATCAACCTTTTCTCCCAGCCTTTTAGACCTGCACCACAAATACAGTTTAATTCTCCACCCATGAAATCTTATTTTGTTATTGCCTGTTAGATACTGTGTGTAACTGAACTCACTTTTTCCTTTGCGTTCGTTCTTCTCCGCCTCATCAAACAGGCCTGGGAGGTGGATCACTACACCGTTGCCTGTGGTAAAAATGAGGTCAAGTTTAAGATTCTAAAGCAGAACTACACTGTGAAGACAGAGTTTAAAGTGATTGATGATGACAGTGTCCTCATCCTGCAAGACGGTGACAACCGACAAACACTTTGGGAATCTTTTTTTTCGGCTGAAAATATTCGCAGCCCGACAACAGGAAAGACCAGGACATAGATATTATCCAAGCGCTGGAGGCCATGAATGTTCTTTGACACAGAGAAATGTGTCTCCACTGTGGAACAATAAAACATCTACAAAGAATTTCGCCAAAGTCAATACCCTCCTGTTACATGGACGTTTATCAGGACAAACCCTTCACATTAAAGGATTATCACTGTATATATGCAGGATTTTTCTTTGTAAATCTATATTGCAAGAGCAATATAGATTTACCTTTATATGACAAGCAGATGTTGAAATCATTGTGGTACTGTATTTATTGCAGTTTTATTAGTGCAATTAGCACGTGCCATGGACTCTGATCAGCTCCACGCCGCTTTACAAAAACTGATTCCCTGACAAAACGCGATAACTCCTGTAATAATTTAAAGACATTCTGTTCCCAGATTCCTGAGTGACTCATCGTCTGCTCAAATTAATCACACATACAGAATAAGAGCATCGTCAAGGGGGAGACGCTGAAACTATATTTCAGTTTTGGTGTCCATTTATCATGAATGTGAGGACAACATAAGGTTTCTCACCTTTGCAGGGAAAACTCAACGAGCATAAACGTAACCTAGTATCTAACCTCATGGAGCCAACAGCTTGCAAACATAGTTATACTACTTACAAGAAACTGGACGTATTGTTATACAAATGCTGTCCAAAGTGTACAATGGTGGGGTTAATGATTGCCTTGTGACGAGAACAGCTTTGTGTGATAGAAACCGATGTGAAAAACGTTAAAGTAAAGTCCTAAAGAAACTTACCGGCAAATATATACAGATGTTTTTCATTCAGAATAAAAGGATGGAGTTACAATCATCAGACTAAACTTTTATAAATAATAATGTGTGGGACAAGTGTAGCATGCAGCGAAACATCATCAATAAGTGCATGTTGTTCTTGACATGTCCGACTGCTGCAGATCAGCATTCATTCATCTTATGCAGCATGTATATCGCAGGAACCCCATTAGGTATCGACAGATCATACAGCTGCACATGTTCGAGTGCAGATGTATGGAGGGTTTGGAGCCAGTAAGAAACCATTAGCTAATGAAGTTACTGCAGATGAGTGGATGCAATGTAGCCTGCAATCTGGCTCAAAGTCAAGCTGATCGCACTCACTGAAGCAGTTTTCAAAAAGGGAGGTGGTTCCGCTGGCAATGACGAGTGCCAGCTTAAAGGAGACTCCATGAATTCATCGAGAAAGTGGGGAGGAATGTTGGCCGTGGACCGAGAGCCTGTGCGTGTGTTGTCTACCGTCAGCTGCGTATCTGTTTGAAAGTGCAGATGGCACAAGCACTTGCATCTGTATAACTCACCAATGAAGGCGGTGACCTTGGGGTTGATGATGCCACTTGGGAGGAGGTGAAAGTCGTATTCCACCGAGTCAACCACCACTGTGTGTCCCGCGTTGTTGCCGCCCTGCAGGAGAGAGACCGGCATGAATGATGAGAGGAAAAACACAAACGCAGAGGCATTAGCCAACTAGAAGCTCTGAGACTTTTGTCAAGCTGTCACTTTTTAGTCGTTACTTTATACTTCCAAAACCCTGAAAACTCTTTCCTTTTTTTATTTCTCGCAACACACAGAAAAATGCATGAGCCACGTTTTCTTGTTACTGTAACTGGCACCAGTGACTTTAACACACCGATCAGACGGATGGATCTGTTCATGGGATGTGGGGAACAAAGTGCACCGGGATTTCTGGCACCAGAATGTGAGACCTGCACACGGCTGTTGTGTCCACCTGTCGTGACCTTTACACCAACATGAAACAGGAAGACAACTTACACATCTGGGGCTTTTTGGGATCGATTTAACACTGAGCATTGAGGCCAGCAGATAACCTTTCAGATGACTCGTTGATAAGTACGCTCAGTTACAAACCATTTCGGGACATTGCCTGAGCCTGACAATAAAGCAACTGTGGATCAGGTCATGCCTCTGAAAGTGTGCGTCACTGTTCACTACCTGAGGTCCCAACTCTACTTTCACTGTCCTGTGACCAGGATATGTTTCTGCTGCTGTTGCCTGTGGATATAAATTAAGCCCAGCATGTGCTTTGACCACACGGAGTTATTCCTGGCTACAGCAGTGCCCTGGAGGTAGAGAAGGGAAAAACACGGGGGGAGCAAATGCCTCACCATTTTAAATACTTTTACGATTTGCTTTTTACGATTTGCTTTTATGATCCATCTCACCTCCTCCTGAAACTCAAGTCTTCATATAGTCCCATGATCTGCCTCGCATTGACATCGTAAAAACCTTTTGATAACTGATCACCTGTTACTGGCCTGGACGGGCTAGGGCAGCATAGATTATCCACTTTGTTCTGAGATTAGAAGAAAAAATCCAAAAAGATTAACACCGTGGTGTGAGGAAAGATGATCTGACGAGCTCATGGTGGGTGGTGATGCAAACGATTTCACTTGACACTACTGGAGCGCGGTGGTTTTCCAGACAGATGGAGGCCTTCATAAAGCAAGGAAGCAGAACTAAAGGGTTTGGAATGAAAACCTGAATGTCAGGTGATGAAGTACCACTAATACCCCTTTCAGAATAAAGCCCAAAGAAAAGCCAGAGTCCACCGTTAGTGTTAATGGATCTGCACCTGTGACCCTGCTCCTGACCAGGAACATGAATCTGACTGGTCCACTTCAGGACCAGAGGTCAGACAGTCACAATGACTGAAAGATTAGAATTCATTTACCAATAATAAGCTGATCCATGGAAAAACGATTAAGTATGATTGATTTAATAAAGCATCTATTTTTGGCCTCACAATGAATCCCATGACAACCTGTATGTGAGGGTTGTTGCTCGTGACAAAACAAAACAAAACAAAAAAGAGATCAAAACATTATTCAGCTATGAAAATATTTACTTTTCTGTCAATCAACTTTGCTCCTAATTGACCAGTTGTTGTAGCTGTCACATGTTGTGTATAGATGGATTCTGGGCAAAGTGGTTCCGCAGGCGAGACCTGCTCCTGAATAGATTCAAGTTCCAAGGTTCATGCCCCGATGCTGACAGCAACACTTTTGATTGACAAGCAGCTGAGAGCACTATTCAACTGGGATTAATGATGAATTGTCATGTTAAAGTATTGTCTAATGCTCAATTAATCCTTTCAAAGTCTTGAAAGACGTGGCGCATACACCCTGTATTTACTTAATCCAGACACCACAATAGACTGTTGGCCAACCAAGCCTTGGATTCAGCAAACATCGCCATAGCAACCCTTGTCAAGTGCATTGACTCTGCATGAGGCATAGGTGCCTCCAGCTGAAATAATATATCATCATGATATAATAAATGTTCCTCTGGGAGATGAACTCTGTGCCGGAGAGAAACAACACACTGACCAGCACAATGTGTACGCGCTGTTTCTAAGACGTTCCTACAGGCAGGAAATGTCATCTGTTAAACTGGAAAAGCTTGTTTCAGAGCCCTTCAGGCTGCTTCAAAATTACTTCTGATCTCCAAGCAGAGTAAAGGCATATATAGAAATAAGTGCAGTTAAATGAATGTATAACTTTACTCACTTAAAGGCAACTTTTTGGATTATTTGATGAGATTATTTTAGTGCATTCAATTGTTAAATTAAGTAGAGATGCACTCACTATTAGTTTTGCAAGCGGGTAGGTCATTTAACATGATTAATGTTAACGGGAGATTGGTTGATAACAGCTTTGAATTGGAGTAAACTTGAGCAGGAGTCCAATGAACAAACATACACTCACTTGCTGACACTAATGCAGTATATTAGGAACAGCCTCCCCTTCATGATGACTAATTTCTTTATTGAAATATTTGAAAGAGGTGTTGATTTATTTCAATGCTCATTTTGGATTTGGAATGTAGCATTTACATGGTGAAGTATGACATGGATATGTAACACTGATATATATATATTTATATACACCACTGACTATCTTGACAGACAGACTGTATTGGCGGCCCCCATCCCCCTGGTTACACACCCCCTCTTGCCACTGTACACCCAACTGTGACTTCTAGGACTGAAGGGGCCTGGACTGTGTAAGGAACACCAAGCAAGAGGGCTGGCAAAGCCTATTTTATAAAAAGATCAACACTATCTGCTCCAACTCTTCAACCCCACCCAGCTCATTCTAAAACACAAACACACACCATAATACATTGGGGAGGGGGGACACAAGGCGCAGTAAACTGCCAGGAAGGAGTTTATTTTTACATGTCTCAGGCCTTTGCAGTACTGCAGGAGTAACGAAGGTCTGAGATTCAGGACAATCCTCGTTATGTCAACCTGTCATCAACAGTAAACAACAAATTGTCCTCTGAACTCCACTGAGTTAGCGCTAGCATTCAAAAGATTAGTGACATTCTGGCTGTGCTTTCTGACAAACCTAGGAACAGGGGTTTATGATGATTTTAAGCGTCATCTTTAGGCAATCTTAAACCTATTTAAGACTTCTTGTAGGGCTGCAGTTGGTTAAAACTAACATTTCAGTAGAAGTGTACAGTGCCTTGCATAATCGTCAGCCTATTAAACAAACATCTACCTGCTTCCGAGATCTCAAACAAAGCTTTATTGACAATTGTCAAAAAGTTAAACCGTCAGCAGGAGATGACATGCCATATAGTGTGTGCACGTTACATTGGCTTTACATCACACATGGTTTAAAGTAGGGGTGGGAATAAAATAACGTTTTAAAATCGCACAGTTAGTGCGCAGCTTTAGTGAGTGGGTGGTTACATGTCTCGCCCTAGTTTTGTAAACAATGCAGTGAACCCTGTTGGACAAACTATTTGACACCACACACCATGTCTAGATAATACTAACCACTGCTTTACTGCATTATGGGGAGTATGTGTTTCTCAATGGGATTAACATCTCAAAAAAACATATGATATTAAACAATAATTATCATGGTCAGTGGCAATGACCCTAAAAGGAATTCAAAACATAGCATTTCTTTTCTGCGAGTGTCATCTTATCAGACAAAAAGACTGTCCACAAGGCAGAAATCCGCTGATAAGCTGCATTTCTTATTTATACCCTGATATACAGCTGGAACCTTAACGGTGATTAATTGCTAAATTCAACTGCATAAGACACATTTGGGAAAGTTGTTGCTATTTTACTGTATATTATTTATTGTGTATTAACAAATTTCAAATGTTTGTTGATATGGTGTCACTACCACCTGTCAGTTCTCCTGTATGTTGCATGCTTTGTGGCAATAAACACATCATTTTCCACAGCAATGATCAACATACAATATTGTCCCAATAATGTAGAAGCATTTGGGGACTGACTACTGGTTGAATTAGTAGATGCATGGAAAAATAAACTAGACTGTTTCGCATTAAACCCACCACAATAATCAGTTACTTAGTTTACTAGGTGTCTGTTTAATATTTAAAACATAGACTTCCAACTCAGGGACCGTTATACATACAGACCGTTTCAGTGAAACCCTAATTTTATCTCCCTGCCTTACGATTTAACTTGCAGCGTAAGAACTGGCTTATCTTTCTCTTTTAGTGACGATGAATCGAAACCAAACTGTTGCCAACATCCTTATGCTAGTGATAAGTCTGGCTTTGAAATCGCACTCTGAAGCGGTGCACCTCAGTTAGCTAAAACGTACCTTCGGGACCTCCTTGTCATGTGCACACGACAGGAGTCAATTCATCAAACCATCAAATGTGTATGATGAGCAAAGCAGCTAGCAGGAATTCAAGGTGACATTAGCAAAATACGGGGAACACCACATTGACTGAGATGTTGGTTAGCTAGCCAGTTGGGGTTAGCTAAAAACTTGACGCCTGGTGAAAGCGGGGTTTTAGCTCGTGAGCTACGTTTGGGTGACTAGCTAACTGAAAACAGGCAAGTGAGTGCAGCATGGGGAAAATAACCAACCTGACATCTGCACACCATATCCGCGTCTTGTGCCAGCAGGTCCACAACTTTTCCCTTGCCCTCGTCGCCCCACTGAGCCCCCAACACGACCGTCACTTTGTTCCCAACAGGCGGTCTGGGCGGTCGTGTCGCCGGGCTGCCGTTGCCGTTCGGCGGCCGGGCAGGTTCCTGACTCCCGCTCTCCGACATGTCTGCTGGGTCCCTGGCTGACTACACAACAAGAGAGCTGACCGACTGGAGGACTCCACTCCACGGCAACCAGACGCGACGAAGTAACACACCTTGCACATGCGTACAAGTGTCTGAAATTGTAGTTGTACCCAAGTGTGGAAACGACACTAAAAACTGTGGAACGCCGATTTGTTCATAACATATAATTAGTATTTTGGTAAAATCTATACCAGCTTTGACGTTCCATATTGAACAAACAGAAAGATATTCAAGTGGGGGTGTTATGTCAAAATCTGCCTATCACATTATGTTCCCCTCTAGTTAGATCTCCGCAGATCTCCGCTTTGGTTTTACTTTCTGTTGATGTAAAATATGAACACCAATTTAAAAACTGTGGACATTTTAAGACAACGCAGTGCCACATTACCATTTCCTTATTTTCCTAACTGTTGAATGTCAACTGCAATCCCAATGTTATCTTCGGTGACCAAGACAAAAACAATTGTACTTTTACTTGTTTCAAACTCCCCACTTTGATGTAAGCTTTAAAACAAGGGTAAATTTAATAGAAACCAGTATTTTCTACTGACCTATACACTAATATTTCTCTTTATTACTTTGCACTTTTCTACTTTACAACATATTAAATAGGGTAGGCCTCCTCTACCTGCAGCCCTTAACTGTAACATCCAGCTGATGTAATAAACCTTCTGGCTTTCATACTGTTGCAATAGTTTTCAGAAAGAATGTCAGACCACCAGTATCCACTCTTAAATGTGTTTTTTGCGTATGTTATAGTATATATTGCGAATTTTAGCAGCTGTTTGAGGTTAAAAAGCTTTAAATGTTGACAGAACCAAAAGCAGATTTTAAATGACTTTCCCTATAAAGGGAGACTGTCTTGTGTCAATGTTTTTTTTTTTAACTCTCAACTAGCAGATGCGTCAGGACATAAAAACAGAAGTGTTGTCCATCAATTTGCAGTAGGAATTTGATTGTAATATACTTATTGAAGCTCTAAACTAGACCACATTAGGTTTGTTGTATCCTGTGGTAGTTGCCTCCCTCCGGTGGTGATGATAAAAGCGTGCAAGTGTTACTCGTTCTCACTCCCTCCTTATAGATGAGTCAACACCAGAGGTAGCAGAAAAAAAATGAAAAGCAGCTTAAGAATTTGAAACTATAGTTACTGTAAAATCAGTGTGACAGGGGAACATTTGGCCTCATTCACCAATTTCTTCTTAGGCTTTCTTAAATTTGTTCTTAGGAACATTTGGTGAATGATGCCCATTCTTGTTTGTGTGCATCTGCTGCAGGTTGGAGAGACACAGTGCCTGGCACAGCTCGCATCACGACTCCCTTCATCTCCTCTGAGCTCAGCGTGGGACAGGTGTCAAGTGGGTGGACAAGAGAGGAACCTGGGAGGCGTGGGCACAGGTCACGACTCAGGCTGCTCTTGAAAGATGGGGCCTTTTTTTTTTGTAAAGTGATGTGAAATCACTGTAAGGGAGTCTCAAGTCAAAGCCAAGGTCAAACTGAATTATGAGTAAATGCATCGCTTGGAAACAGACAGCAATATTGATTTCATGTGAGTGGTTTCACATGTGAATATGTATCGGTAATGTACTGCACCTGCAAGCATATATACATACAAACATTTTCATAATTCATGACAATAAAATATAGAATCGATGAACACCCTCTGTCGTCCACTAGAGGGCAGCAACTATCTGATGCGTCGACACTCTTTGTGAGTTGTTGGTTGTCACTTCCGTAGCTGTTAGCTGGTAAGCTAGCACTGCAGGAAATGCAACCTGTCTTGTATTTGTTTGGGTTACTCGCAGCCATATGACGGTTATATTAACAGATATATCATAATGTCTAGTCCGCTGCTTCTCAAGGCTTTCGTAAATGAACGTCTGACAGCTGCTGCCGACGAAATATTTAAGTTTTTTGACAAAACAATAGCAACATATGAAGAAGAAGCTTTCTGCTCTCAGAGGGAAATTAAACGCCTCAGAGGACTGCTGCTGGATTTAGTATCAAACCAAAAATCAGGTCTGCTTCCTATATCTTTCTGCCGTTGTCCAAAAGAATCTAAAAAACGTAATTAAAGTCATGTATGTACAATTTGTTTCATACACTTCAGAAAGTTCACGTCAGTTGAGAACAATCATATTCAACCACTAATGACAGGTGCGACACGCAACCAAACATCATAATCGTTTGAATTCAATAAAGTCATAAATTAGATGAACTCCTGACAGCAATGTGAAGTAAAATCAGCAAATTCACACGGACTTTGACACAGGTTGATTACTGAAATATTAGAATCAAATTGTTGATTTATTGTCAATAAGTCTATTGATCAATTAATTATACAGCACAGCATAATTTCCTCTATTTATCAATAATAAGCTGTGACGTGATGGAAAACATTCATGCCTGACTCACATGAGGGTGATACTGACATCTAAAATATCCTTTAAATGATAGATATTTTATAATAATGCATTAAATGTGTTTGTCATAGACATGTTATGAATTAATGCACTAACTGGTGCTATTGAATAAAACCTGTCAGTAGTTTCCGGTGGGCAAACCATGTCACTGTTGAATTTTACAACGTGTCAATATTTAAGAATAATCTATTTTTCCAAATCACATTTGGCATCGCCTTTATCTCTTTTCAGGTGATAAAAAAAAAAAGAACCCTAAGTTTTAAAAGTCTTACCTCTTTTCTCTAGACTTCTCTCAGTCGACGGCTTATGAGGAGGAAACTGTCCCTGAACAGCAACACTGCCAGCAGGAGTCGAGTCTGAGCGTCGGTCAGAGTGAAGTAGAGCCCCGGATCATTAAAGAGGAAGATCAGGGACTCTGGGTCAGTCAGGCAGAAGAAGCCCAGGTTCAAGACTTGAAGGACGGTGATGTACCATACCAGCCTCATTTCTCTGCTTGCGACCGAAATGAGCCAGAGGACACAAAACCATCTTTGCAAACTCACTCAAGTAACGAAAGTGAGTTTCAGGAGTCAGAGGAAACAACAACTGCACATGTGATGCTCTCTGTCAACTCAACTCTGTCATCACAAAGTCCAGTTCAAAACGGAAGCATCCGAGACAGCAGGGAGAGTCAAAGGCTTGTGGACTGTTTAACTACCGCAGATCAAACACAGACAGAGCAAAATCAATTCACTGACTTATCACATGTCAATGCAGTTCGATTCGAATATCACTGCTATGTGTGTGGAACACCTTTTCCCTCCAATTCTTCCCTGATAAATCATGCATTACGCATGCATTCAACGGACACGGGTGTCCTTTGTGCTGTGTGCGGAAAGACCCTGGACCCCATCGAAAGTCTTCCTATACACCTTAACTCACACAAGGGCTTGAGATCTTGTCACGTGTGTGGTAGATCGTGCAACAGTGAGACTGCTCTGACCGAACACATGAGCAGCCACACAGGAGTAAAGCTGTACCGCTGCCATGTTTGTGGGAAAGAGTGCAGCCGCAAAGGAGATTTCAAAATTCATCTGAGGATTCACACAGGGGAGAAACCTTACTGTTGCTCTTATTGTGGTAAAAGCTTCACTCACAGTGGACATCTGAAGAAGCACATGCGAACCCATACCGGAGAGAGACCGCACCAGTGTGACATCTGCGGTAAAGGATTTCGACAGAGCATACACCTGAAATACCACCGAGGAACTCACGTTTAAAAAACATCAACTGTTTTATCAATTTAAGTTACAAACTGTTATGTGGTTTAAAGGAACATTCTGGGCCCTTTTTACCCCTGAACAGGTGTCGAAAACACTTACGGCGAACAAAATTGTTCTAATTGTTCAAGAACAGTGTACAATTTTGAAAAATGGCGTGTATATAACGGAGCATTCTTCAGTTCATTAAAAGTGCCTATTTTTACCTTTGACAGTCTCCGAATGTTATCAGTTTATGATAACATCCTGAACGGATCCATACAGAGATATATCCTTTTGTTTATGTTTCCCTTCTTCCCTCTCTGTTGTAACATCCCTTTTAGTAACGTTAATGTTTAATGCAGAGAACAAGCAGATGACAACCGTGTCCCATTGTGTAACTGATGTCTCCATGATTGCTCAGTGTGAGGACTTATCTCTCACAGCGTGAGAAGAGACCCGCAGCTACATCTTTGGCTAGTAGATTGGTCTCATCTACTCAAGGAACTTGACTTACCAGTAGATGGCACTGTTGGAGCTTTCAATTTTTTCCTCTAACCCGATTATTCACAGCCAGTGTGTTTTATTACTTAAATAAGATGACCCCGGAGTCAGTTGGCTGTGTTGACTTTTTGCGCCATTAAAAAGAATATTTAGATCACTGAAAAAGAAAATTAGAATAAGTATTTCATTCAAGTTGTCATAACAACGAGGCTGCTCCTGTATCAATGTCAAAAACCACAGGCTAGGTTGGTTTTTTTTGTTGACCAAACCTTTAGATTCCTCATGAAGAAGGTCAGGAGTTGAATATTTTACTTGAACTGTTTATCGCTCTTCATAGAAAAGCAGCTGCCAGCCTATGTTCACACAGTCGACAGCTTTTTGAACCATCCACGATTCTTGAGTCCATTCAAAGGAAAGCTGTACTTGGATCGCTCCCAGCTTGCCTCAAAATCTCACATTGAACAGGAGCTCATTCAGGAATCTCTGTGTTTGTTTCAGGCGATTCAGATTGTAATTTGTAAAGCTAAAGAGCTAATCAGGCCCCAGTGACCCTCAAGCCCAAAACCAACTACCCTAATCTGGTTATACAACCACGCCTAAAGACAGGATCACCGGCGAACTTCATTGGAACCCTGGGAACAGTTTTCCTACATGTCAGCTCATGTCTGCCCGTAAGAGCAGTTCAATGACCAGCTCAAATATAATCACATCATTTGTTAACAACAACCTTAGCCTGACTTGTTCAAACCAATGCTAAATAATTGTGGACAATAGAGCTGTATATAGAGTGCCAGACTATTTCACTGCATGTCACGATGTACAACCAGAGGTTATTGACCCCACGTGGTGCCCATTTGAACAAATTGTCCCATTCTTGGCTGGAAATGAGGGCAAGAGGTTAATCTTGTGTGGAGTTAAATTATGTGAAACTTACTCGAGAGAACTCGAGGGATTTTCTTTATGTGGGTCAAGCTGTGTCTCAGAGGGAGAAGAGTGGGGTATTTTTGCAGGTTCTTTTTGTGTGTGTGTGTGTGTGTGCGTGTGCGTGATATGTTGCACGCCCAAACTGCTACGAAGAATTTCACTTGCACTCAGCAGCCACCAGGAATTCCACTAGGCTTCGGTTGCATAACTGGGTCATTGAGTTACTCTCCATCCCATTTGGTGAAATCGCCACGTAGGACCAACCAACTCCAAAGTATTTGAGGGAGATTCCAAGTGCAGCTGCAGAGGAGAGGGGTTGTCCGGTGTGGAGGAGAACTGACAGGATTAATCCTCATGGGATTGGTCCGGTGTGGAGGAGGACTGACAGGATTAATCCTCATGGGATTGGTCAGGTGTGGAGGAGGACTGCAAACATCTGTTGGACCTTCACTAGAAACTAAAACATGAACACACAAACATACCAGCATACCCGGCCTTGGATCACAGAGCAACGGGAAGAAGTTGATCAAGCAGGCTGTTACTGATGTATAAAGGTACAATTTGTAGGAGATCTGAACCAGCTATTGTTGTGTGTCGAACCCTGTTTTAAGAAACAAAGAAATGATAACTTTCTTAGGATGAGCATCAAAGTGACTCACCATCGTCTCTTGAGAAACAAATTGTTATTATGAGACAAGATGAACCGGTGAAGCTTGTTCAGGTGCTTTCAAATGGCGCCTTTAAAATTATCATGCTTATCTTTTCTGTATTTTTTCGCCCCAGGTTTAATGTGGGACTCACTAACAGGAGGTGTCAGCCACAGTGCAGGAACATGAAAACATGTTTTTAAGTTTATCGGATAGAACAAATAAAAAACAAAGACAATGAGTGACGATGGTACTGCTGCTGCTGCTGCACTCATTCTCTTTGTTTTTAATGGGAGAGCTCCTCACTGAATTTCAGCCTCTAAAACACAACATTTCAGTCACTTGTTGTCAACATTAACCAACTCCAGTTTTTCCGTTCGTATTCTGAAAAACAGCTGGTCAGCACAGTTCTTGAAATGTCATTGCCCTGCAAAATAATCGGCATTGCACAACTCACTTCCTCTCATAGTATCACAGTGATCATCAAATTACACCGGAGACTCACAGTGTTCCATGTTGCATCAGATACATACACACTAAGCAGTAAAATCCTTTCCAATAAGTCTCTGCGCCACTAAATCTGCCTTCGGGTGATGGTTTTAAATGTATCAAAATCTGGAGATTTATTTCTAATCATCCAAATAAACAGCTGGCGCGCTATTTGTTGGACTCTGATTCAGTACCCGCTTCCCCCCCCTGCAGCCCTGCAGCTCGTCTCTTTCTGCATGATTGCGGAGCGTTGACATGAGTTTTGCACCTATACGAGACGACAACAACGCAGACGGATGCGTGCATGAACACGGTCGTCTACAACCGGACGTGCTGCTCTGATGTGATGGTGTCCAGGATGGCTGCATGAGGTGAGTTTCATGCATCACGATAAGAGGAAAGCGCGGTGCTGACACAGTCTGCCCACATTGCTGAGCCAGGGGAAGGGATGCCCACAATGTGCATGTTATCTATCTGCGTTTCACTCTGATGTGATCTGATTTTTGGTTCAAAACAACAGCAGAGACGTTGACAAGGTCAGACATCACTGCGAATGGCAGTGCGCTGCTTGAAGGTGACACCTAGTCACCACATACCTCAGAAGGTGCGCCAGCTGATGAGCTGATGTGTCCTTTTTCTGTTTTTTTGCTGATAGCTTTGCTTGACATGTGATATCAAAAAATCTAACGCATGTTTGCTGCTGCTGTTGCTCGTCTATTATTAGACTTCTGTCAATGATAGTGTGCATGTTGTGATAGCTGAGGATGAAAGCTGACCTCGCTTAGGACTTTCTTTCTGTGGGGACTGGGACTTGTACACAGTCTGAGTTGAAGGATCACAGCGGGTGACTAGTGTGATACTGTAGATCTCATACACACACACACACACACACAACCATAAAACACATACACACAGCAGGTGACACTGGGAAACTATAGATCCTCCTTATACAACACACACACAGCAGGTGACAGCATCAAAGAGCTCTGAGAATTGAGCCCACTGAGCTAAAAAACACTACTGTGTCATGTAAACACTTGGTACTTGGTTCTCACACTGAACACACACAAGATGTTTCTCCTCAGTGTGCTTGGTACAATGTTGGTGCAGTGTGTTTGATAACGGTTGGAGCTGCTTGCTTATCTGCGGTTTGGGAAAGCTGCTATTCTCACAGTGGGAAGCTCTCCTGTTCTATCAGTGTTGAAGTGCAGAGAGCTGAGGATGAAGCGCAGGCCTGTTCAAATCCCTTAAAATGTACACCTGAGCTGTGCTTTCCACTTCACTTACATTATACTCAAATTGACACATCTATGTCAAGTAAATTGTACTTTCATTTAGGTACAGATGTTTAGTGCTTCACTTGATGAACCAGGGAGACTTTGTAGGGCTGCACTGATTATTTGCTATATTGTGTCCGGAAAATCTCAAATGACTAAAGATAAGATTCACAGAGTCCAATATGACAATTTGTCCCATCAAGAATCTCAAAGGCGTCCAAACAGTGAATCCTCACATTGCAGGAGCATCATATTTAAGGTTGATTAGCATCCTGGCTGTGGGGAGGCAATGCTGGCTGGTTTTGGCTGTTGAATCAGCAAACGTTCAGACAGGTATAATTTGTACGCTTCATTTCCCTGTATAAGTATTTGGCCTGGTTTTGTTTCTGCATGAAACAACAACATGGGATGAGCTTATATAACTTCCCCATGTTGTCTAAGGGAATCTCCTGGAGTTAATCACAAACATATGTTTGCAATTTAGATCTCTCTCTTTCATAAAAGTGAACTCCCTCCACATAAACACTAAAAGGAGAAATTAAATGCTCCTCGACGGAAAAGAGTAAACAGTTGAACAATTTGACCCTTTCGCTGAAGACAGAAAGGTCTCCCAATTCTGTCAGCATGTTTTGTTGGAATACAAACATATTTGTTTTTTGAGTATTTGTTGTGTTTCCTTGGAAAAAGGATGGTTTTGTTTTGTTCATATGCCGCGTCAGTTGGGTGTATACTC
>CAAKHC010001631.1:18501-29116 GCA_901007825.1 Macroramphosus scolopax | reverse complement strand
TCAGAATCAGAAAACCTTTAATATCTCACGACGGAGAAATTTACACATTACAGTAGCAAAGGGGACAGTGCACACATCAAAGAGCATTTATCAAACAAAATAAGTAATAAGTAACAAGTGAAGTAATAAGTAAACAAATGATCAATCAAACAATTAAAATCAAATGTATGTATTTCTATGTTAGATATAATGATTAAGACTAGTGTCGGTACCGATATGGCGTTCTTTTTTATATCGGAATTTATATCGTATCGGTGAAATTTGTCCCGATATGGTATTTTTATTACTAGAAGTGTTTTTTATGACCGTAAATCCTTGCTCTTACAAAAGTACAGCGATCATGGCACTGTAACTAGTGCCACAACGGATTGTCTACGCAGCCTCTGTGTACTACGACAAGATGCGTCGGGGACCACCACAGCAGCGGAGCTGCTAACATGACCAGGCAGGCCCAGGGGGCGCCGTACGCGGGGTGAGAGCCGACATAAGTGCGGTTGCCGAGCGGGGCTAAAGGCTAAGCTAAACGCTAACCCGCGGAGAACGCCGCTTCCATCGCTCCTACTCGCTCCCTGGAAAACAAACTGGACTTTCTGCGACTGGACCTGACAATGCGGAGGGAGGTACGAGACTGCTGTGCATTCGTTTTGACAGAGACATGGCTAAACCTCATGCCACAAGACTCCTGAACTCAGACCCCACGACAATCCAATCCACAATATGAATGTGCATGTGCACGTATGATGGTAGAGTTAGGTGGGTAGGGGTATGTATGCATATAGTAGTTATGTGAGAATGCAAGTATGTGTATGTATAGAGGTGGGTGGTATACTGTATGCATGAACATGTATGATGGATGTGAAAAAAAAGAAAAAAGTGTATATAGATCTAAGTGCAATAATTTATCTGACAGGTGTAAATATAAGTGCAAATAAGTGTGCAGTGTTTTACTTTTTTATATTTATATTTCTTATTTAAACGAAAATGCCGTTTGGAGAAAAGATGCAACGAAATTTCATGCACTGTGTGTATGATGTGAATGACAATAAAGGTTTTGAAACTGAAACTCTGTTTCAGTTGCCTCTGAAATGTAGTGGAGTAGAAGTAAAAGTATTGAAAATTGGAAATACTTAAGTAAAGTAAAAATATGTCAAATGTTTTGACCTACAAGCAGCTTGACTGACAAGTGAAATAACATTGTTAAATAAAGACATTGGTTTAAGAAAGCAGCTGTCTGTACTACTGTCATTGTGACTGTACCATTGCATAATCATATAGGTGCAAAATCTTTGCCGCACAGAAAAGGCCTGTTTTCATTCCAGTAAAAAAAAAAATCATATCGGTTGCATATCGGTTATCGGTGATGGCCCCCTCTCTAAAATCGGATATCGTTATCAGTCACAAAAATCCCTATCGGTTGGACACTAATTAAGACAGTATTTGTTAATGTTTTCTCAGTCCCGGCTGCCACAAGTAAAATGTATGATGTTGGCATTTCTAAATTTTGGACAACTTGTTGACACACTGTCACCCATGGGGTGTATTTCGTTTGAATATTTCATTTTACCATTTCCTGGCAAAAATCATAAAGACCAGCAGGTTTAACAGGTTAAATGTATGTACAGGCCTGTGAGCTAATGTGGGAGGAAAAGGATGATCTTGTATGAAACTGTGAACCAGAGCATGTGGATTTGGTAAGAAAATGTGACAAATATGCTGTTTTTCCAGAGTTTACGAGTGTCAAGACACTCGTGACACATGGAAAATGAAAATAATTGATGAGTAAATAATGGAACAATTTTTACAGTACATTTTTTCAATAGTCTACATGTAGCAACTGAAATCGATACCTGGTGCTGGCACAGGAGCCCGTGGTCTTCTGGCGTGTGCTCCGCCGATAGCTGGGGAGCTCTGCTGGAGGAGACTCGCTGCGCTTCTTAGTGGATTTTCTCAAACCTTAGAAGAACAACAGTGACATAAAAACTTGTGAACTAAGCCCCAAATACAGGTATGAAATACTACTGCCTTGAATAGATTATCATTCAACATAACTAAAATACAGTGTGATATTTGTCGATAAGGCTCGGCCTTTGCTATAGCCCACTCTTCTTTTCTATGCAAATCAGCAACCAAAACCATTATATAGGTCTGACAAAAATGCTGACCTTTACGAAATGATTCATGAAGTCATAACATAACATTTCCCGGAGAAAAAAATGAATGTCAATAAAATATTTCATTTCACAATGTTTAAGAAAAAATAACGGATCTGCCCTTCGATCCGGATCAACCCTCAAATTTGGGTCCTTCCTTAGCCCATGGTGAAGTTCATGATTGCTGATCGACCTATAGTAACTCCAAGGTCAATAAAGCTGCGTGAGCAAAGTGAGCGCGTAAATTTTCAATACAGTAAATGCTCAGGAAAGTAGTGCAGCTGTAACACTGACTAGATGGGTATTAATAGTAACCCAACCATGGCCCTATGACAGAGCAACCTTCATGCTAGAACTGGGAGTCCAGATTCGTTAGTAAATATATTCAAGCTAACTTATATTAACTCATAATATTACATACAGAATTAAACAGACTTAAGTCCATTAAAACATCAGAAAAATAAACAATCAACTTACAACTAGCTAATACCAGATTAAAAAGTAATTCCTCATTCATTTCTTCCCTTGCATTGCTCTTTTCCCAAATATTCCAGATAA
This sequence comes from Macroramphosus scolopax, assembly GCA_901007825.1. Classification (NCBI taxonomy): domain Eukaryota; kingdom Metazoa; phylum Chordata; class Actinopteri; order Syngnathiformes; family Centriscidae; genus Macroramphosus; species Macroramphosus scolopax. The sequence continues at coordinate 26,408 of CAAKHC010001631.1, read as the reverse complement.
AGGTCAAATTGTTTAAAGCAACTCAATACAATCGCACACGTCTTTGTCTAGTGTAGACTGCAGTGACAACATTCTCCATGATCGAAATGGCATTGCACAATGAAAAGCCCTACCGAATCACTGGAACACATGCAAGGTCCTTGTATAGGTTTACTCACCATTACTGCTGAAAGCTAAGTGTGTAAAGGTATTAAGTGCTGAGAGATGAACACATTGTAAGAGAGATGCAGTTCTTTCCTCTAAACAGAGGCAGTCTATGAGTCCTTCCCTGTCCTCAAACATACCTCTGGTCAGCTGGTGGTCCAACAAGCCAAGCCAAGCCAACTTAGGAGGGGTCTCTCCATTTGGGCCCCCGGCCAAATGGCACAAAGCCCACCTTAGTATCTATCCCTTCACATCCCTAGAACAGCCTGAACCCACAATGACCTCAACAGCTACTATTCACTTTAAAGCGTTAAGAATACAAATCAACTTTCTGTTCCAAGATCTCTTGTGTACTTTACATATCGCCCTCTGAATTTTCCAGTCTTCCAGAGATGGATGTCAAAGCTCAGGACGTCACAAGTACTCACTGAAGGATATTTTTAATTTCAGGTCCCAAACAACAGCTGTATTCCTCTGATGAAACTAGAGCATGAATAACCCCCCCTCCAAAATTGATTTTGAAATGATGTTGGCGTTTAGGTCGGGTTACATGCGTAAGCATCTATGTAAAGATAAATATTTAAATTTTTTTGTTTTTTTAAATCTATGTGCATAGAACAATGCATTTTCGCAGTCATCAACACTGTACATGTATGCAGTCAGATTGAAAGGCAAGCTGTAATAATGTTAACAACTGCGTTACAGGGTAACACAAACTCTGCTTTAGCTTCCATTAATTGGGTCAGGCTCTAGTCAGGTTCAGGCATAAAAAAACAGAACTCAAGACCGGTTCGGTTCAGTTACCACGTTCTCCGCTGGGTTGGACAGACAAATGCGGCCGATGCCGCAGTCTGGATCAAACATGACCCTATTGAAATAAACATAAGAGTTCTTGTAGTGCAGATTATATTGAAAGGGATTATTTCCAAAGGGTAATCATAGCCTTAACGAACTAGTGCAAGTCACTCTTTTAATATATATTTTTCCTTAAGGAGGCGACAGTAAGTCATGTTAGCACGAACAAGCTGCCGCTCTACCAGAGTGCTGCACATATACTTCGTAGTTAGAAATATTCAACTATCTTGCCCACCAGGCGAAGCTGGGGGAATATGGCACAATACATGAGCCCAATGGCATTGCTTAGTGTAGTAGCAGGAGGCAAAAGCTATACTGAAAACTAATTTTGGCTGAAGCCATTCTGCATTCTGTAAATTCTTTCAGTCGTACACACTTGTGACACAACGGGTAAGAGTTGTAAATGTAAATTGATTGGTAAACTCAGTGATCCAACCTCAAGCTAATGCGAATGAAGTTAGCTTTACTTGGTTCGGAGTCTGATATATAAAGCACTAGTTCGATTTGATCAGCTACAAATTTTACCTTTGGAAGAATTTTGCATTATTTGCCCTTTAGAGTAGTGTGTTATTGGTGGGTAGGTTCTTATTTCAGTGATAGTTTCCCTTGGCTCTGTTGATGATAACACATCATATAGCAATGCAAAAACAAGGGAAGGCTAGCAAACATGTATGTAAACAATGAATCATTTGACGAACTAAAATTGGCTTTATAACATTTTTTCAGGGCTAATAGATATACAAAATGGCTTTGGTGAGGAACACTGAATGTTGTATAAAATAATTTGTTAGGTTGTGAAAAATAACTCACTGGTAAATTTTAAGACTGATGCATTAAACACATTTGCTTTTCTTATAGAAAAACCAAGAGTTAGGCATAATCCAATGTCATGTTGCTGGTTGTACGGTTCTACAGTAAGACAGTAAGACTGAGAATATGGTCCAATTCCACTGCATATTAGAGCCCTGACGATTTTTCTTTTCAATGGTAAAGGTTTATGCTCAGTGTTTCTTTATCTTAGTTCTTAACAAAATTAAGGGGAAATTATCCAAATGATAATTTTTCTGTTACTTGGGGTGATATTACGACGGGTTTGTGTCAGGTTATAACAGGAACGCGGTTTGGTCGTTAACCTGTAGCATTTAATAGATTAAATTGTACATTCACTGCTATTCTTATATCCTCTAACTGCTAATTTTATTCTGTTTGGATCGTCTGCTCTACTGCACTGTCTCTTCCTTACACCCTGTCTAAAACACAATAAGCTAGGTTTGTGCTAAGTCTGGCAACAATAGGCGGGAATGTATCAGAGGGTAAACACATGTAGACCCACCTCTTTTAGGGTAAATTTACAGTATAATCAGCCAAAAAGTCAGTGAAATACAGTGGGGAGTAGCTCACTGTGAATACTGCACAGCATCCCTGCTAGAAATGCCCATTCCTACCACAAGGAGTATTTTCCTGTCCTTATAAATTTCAATAATACGTGTCATACGTCATATCTGAGAAATGACTCATTCGCTGCAAGCTGACAATTGAGTGACCAGTAGTATCTAGGTTTTCAATTATTCTCCGGTTTCAGGCTACTGGTACTTAAGCCTGAAATCTGAGTCGGCTCCTCTGATAAGCAAAGTCCACAATCAACAAATGTGAGCTACTTGTGTTAGGCCATTCACAAGACATACCAACAAGCTTTATAGTATGCAGAGTGTCTAATTGTCATCACCTGAGATATCTGTGCATAATTTAAGTTACACACATGCCAACATAATGTTCTATTTGGGTGTTAACACAGTACACTTATTACCACCATAGGTTAAGCACCTATTTGTGTACCTCAGAAGGGTCTGCCTCCCTTGTGCTGTATTTATGCCAAATATATCTGCACACAGCATGGGACGTTGATGTTTTGTAACTGATGATGTGACGCTTCTTGGATGACATTTAATCTCAAAGCTGTAACCTCCATCCAAGCAAACATGAATGTGCTGAGCCTTTACAAGCTAGTCATACTAAAAGTTAAAGCCCTGAATCATTTCAAAACAATTAAAGCAAACTCTCGCACCAAACTCAACTCTGAACGAGGTGTATAGCATATAAAATCAAATATGAAACATACTATAGTACTAGAAATTTTACAATATAATACGGACATTGTCCCTTAACAGACTTTTCAACAGCTGTGGAGTAAAATTAGCTTGTCTACGATGAACAGAGCGTATCCACATACAAGTAATGACTCACTTGCTAGTTTAGCTTGTAATCCTGATGGCCCAGGTTTGGACGTCTCAGTTTTGGATGATCCAGGCAGGGACAGTTTAGGTTTTGGCAGGTTGACTTTTGGGTTGAAGCGTGCTGCCCACTCAAATTTTGAAGAGCTGGCAGTTTTGGCCTGCTCTTTGTCACGGGTACTACGGCGTGGGGAGGGGCTTGAAGCTGAACGAGAACGACGTGCTTTAGTCTGGTCTTTCCCCTGTTTGACTCTGGCGCCCTGTGTGGTGGTGCTGTTTGTGCCTGTAGTGGAGGAGGAGGAAGAAGTTGAGGCGGAGGAGGAGGAGTCTGTCACGTTGCTACACCCAGCTTTGGCTGAGGCCGCCGATTTAGACGCCAGCTTGGTGAATTTTGCAGTTCTGCCCTCTGTACGATTGGGGAGGGACCCAGCGGTGCTACTTAGACCGAGAGAGTCCGCTTTCTTCCGTTTCTGGACTGGCGAGGCCCCACCGGCCCCACTCTTCTTGCTCTGCCCTCGACCTGACAATGCAGGTGATTCTGAAACAAGTGATCTCTTCTTAGACTTAGCTGGGCCTTTCTTGGTCTCTGAGGTATTGTCTCTGGGTGTTGGGAGTGATTTGGACTTTTTGGCAGGGGTCGGTCCCAAGGTGCTAATTTGGTCAGGAGCTTCACTTCGTTTTAGCCCTCGGTTGCCTTCGCTCTTTGACTGGTGGACTGGTCGCTCTTGTTCAGATGTCCCTGCAGCCTCTGGGCCGTCTTGCAACACAAATGAAGCCACTGACAGAGAAAGACCGCTTCTGCAAGGAGGCAAAAGGGACAACAAAACAACATGAAAACTGTGGAAAGGAATGAATTACATTGCGACATTCATTGTGCTCATCTAAAAAGCTAAATGTGTACAACATATATGACGTTGTCCGGAACAGAACCAACCCTACATACATATATACAGGCACAGACAATGAAGTACCAAGTAGAGAGGAGGGGTACCTTCTTGAGCTGTGACCTCTGGACTGGCCAGTGGCTGAGCTGGATGTGGCTTTGGAAGCCTTAGAATTAGGTCTTCTACTTTCAGGTGGGGAATTTGCTTTATGTTTTACCTGCTCTGACTGCAACCTGTAAGGTTGGAAATTAAAGAGCAAGTCACAGTGTGGGTTCCTGTACTTAAGCCACATAAGAAAGACTTAATCAAATCCCCCAAAAGATTTGCTGATTGCCTCAGCATATTCTTTAATCATTAGCAGCCCTAAAGTAACATGATTATCAGTTAAGAATGAGTTGATCACCATTGGCTATGATTAAAGAACTAGTGAAAACAAACACCACCCCTTAATTAAATTTGCTAAATAAATTTGTTGATCCCGCCAAAAAAGAAAAAAAAACAAATGTTAAAATCACAAATGATGTTCCCCAAAGGCTATGATAATTTTCATTGTTTTATTCAAATTGTGATTTTAGGTTTTTAATGGTGACCAAAAAGTAAGTGTGCAGATGAACTCACCTTCCCGCGACTGTGTGGTCTTGTGGCTGGGCCGCAGCAGTGTTCCTCTGTGAACGGCGCAGTGACCCCCCTGGATTGGAATTAGGCCGGTTGGACATTGGCACCTCTCTCCTGAAGGGACATACCCTTTCTAGACACTACCATTCACTGTAATCAAAGAGAAAAAGACATGAAAGAGTACTCTTCTACAATCAGTCGTTTGTGCGAAGACTTAAAAAAAGATCACTCTGCTGTAGGTGACAACTAATACATTTGTGAACAATCAAGCTCTTCCCTCTAGTACATTTGAGAAGATCAGGGACATGACAGTTTTACCAAAGATTAGACTGAAGACCGTCATTCCTGTAGGGGCAGAAACAGGCTCCAAGATATTGAGCAAGGAATAAGAAAACTCATGACTAGTAGAACAATTTTACACACTAGATATGTGAAATGGTTTTGCATGATCAAAAGATTTCATGGAGTCACTGATAGGTTTTCTTCTTAAAAACTAGCAGGGTCCACACATCTCAAATTATTTTCCAAACACCCGCACACATTCTCCGGTCTGCAACCAGTCCCCCCATTAACCCTCACAAATAATATACTTGTACAGATCACGTGCAGTAAACCACTAAATGAAACTCAACAACACTGTCATTGTGTATCATTGTGTGCAGACTGGCCTTTATTCTTAGATTTTCATTAAATGTCTTAATAACCTGGATTATACTTGATATGTATTGAGACTTGTACTTCTACTTTAAACTCTGTTATGAAATGCAAAGGGGTTATCATTCATTAAATAATAATGATTATAATGATCAAAAATAATAAATTAAAATTACCTGATTTAAAAATGATCAATTATTAATTTGAGTAATAAAAATGTTAAGATTACAGATGTCAAACTTCTTTATGGTAAACTGCAAGACTAACAAAACATACAAAAGAATTTCTCTTTAATAGGAATAACTAAGGTAGTTGGTATTATTTATAACCTCAACATCCATAAATAACAGTCTGTTAATGGGGTGAGCTGTGGTAATCAGAAGGTGAAAGAAATGTCTTACTTGTGAAATAGTATAATATTAAGATATTTAAGATTTAATGACAAAAGGGTACTGATAACAGGTCTGCTATGTTTTTAAACACAGCATGATAATTTCATCATTCTGATACACAATGACTACTGAACAAGAACGTAAATACCTTTTTTCCCTTCTATCAAGATGATGAAATTAACTAATTCGTTCAATGCTGAAATCAGACATAATTGATCATAGAAATACGCCATAGTTGGCAAGCTCACAGGGCCATTTTAGGCCTGCACTGACAGTGCATCCTTGTCTTTGTTTATTCGTCCACTAGTCCACCACAATCGCCTTTGCTGTGATTAATAAGCTCATACATGATCGGCAGCTAGGAACACTCGCCGCAGTTTATTCTGATACACCTTTAAACAAGCATAACTGTGTCCAATTGTTAGACCCCTCAATTACAGAGGCCTATATTTCTGACGTAGTTATCTACCACCGACTAGCATGTTTAGCCACTCATATCCTAGCTAGCCCCATACATTTTGACAGTTAGTCGCATCCGTAACTTTACCTATACAAATTAAACTCCCACATTCTCAAGGCGATTCTTGTACCCAGTGGATTAAAACGAAAAAACACTTTAAATCTAACGTTACTAGCGTTGATCACATACCTGAGACTCGCTCGTTTAAGTTACATTGGCTAACGTAGCAGTGGTTAGATGGAAATGCGTAGTTGGCGTACCGGTGTGTCAACCTATTTAGGGCTAGCTCCATAACCTACTCAAAGCCAAATTGAAACAGCAACACTGTTTGTGAGTTGAAATGAAATTTTGTTTTACTGAATGGCCAAAACGGCAAACTTGAGTGGCAATGTACATTTTCGTTCACCGAGGATCAACTAACGTAACACATCGAAAATGGCAGCATCGACTGGTCCGTCTTTCGAAAGCTGTTTAATGTAATATAGCTAGCTAGCGGGCTGCTATTAAACCAGCGCAAGCTAACTTGGTATTCTGACTGCCATGACACACTGATCTGTGTCTAGCTGACTACTAACAAATGTACATGACGCGCACTCCAGTTAGCTCACCTGCTATACGGTTTGATGGGTCAATCTAATCAAACATAATGGTACAGAGTTGTCAAAACGATAGGTAACGTTAATCAGACAGATCCACTACCACTATCGCAACTGTCAACGCGAATGCAGAATACACAAGAAACATTATAGCTAACTTACGTTAGCAAGCTGAGGGTAACTACCGTTAATGTTTTCTAAACTGACAGAAGGCCAATGTCTGTCTCCCACTCACGTTAGGTCGCGTTTTAGCTATTATTACCCAGGCAGACACAAGTTAACTACTAACACGCGACATGTCAATGCTTTTAAGAGTTGTGTAAAAGTGACCAAACCAATTCTTAAATTTAAGCATTTTAGCCGGATTCGGGGCTAGTTGATCGCAGGCTAATGCTAGCTTAGCCAAGTAACAGCGAATGTTTCTTCCATGACCATTCTCTCGCATACAGTAAGCTGGCAAAAATAAACAACTGATAGTTAGCTGAACACGTGTGTTGTTGGTTGTTATTACTTGAGCTATCTATTCGATTGACAATAAATTACTGGCCGTATCAATAACGAATTAGCTGCAATGGAGCAGTCACATCAGTTAGCTGACGTTGAGCGTTGTCAAATCAAACAAGAGCGTTGTAGCTATTAACGTTACCCAGCTAACCTTGGCATACCAGCTAATTAATAATAGCAAGCATTGCTGTCGCTAGCTTACGATTTTGCCAGCTCGACAGGATGGTAATGGGATTCTCGGACAATCTTAAGCTTCTTTGCAACGCATAAAATTAGGCTTTTGACAAAATTCTGGTAAAATGTACCAACTTGTTGTCTAGCTAGTAGCTAGCACGTTAGCGTAAGCTAGCAAAAAGAAATGGCCTCTGATACCTTTTAGACACAAAAAAACAGGAAAGCAGGACGGGATTCGAGACCCAAAACACACACTGAGTGACAATTCCCTCAATCTATTTCGATCTTGAATAATCTCGAAGGTCCAAAATTCTGTTGGCTGAGATGTCACTGAAAAATTTTACCAATGGTTTAGTGTTGTTACCTATTTCTTCCAGTGTTGTAGTTGTAACAGACAG
>CAAKHC010001631.1:2736-18481 GCA_901007825.1 Macroramphosus scolopax | reverse complement strand
ACAGTGCACCAGCTCCTCTTTTCTCTCTCTAACCCTGCTAGCTTCACATCAGCTGAGGGGCCTACAACTGCAATATACATCCGCCTGATTCATCCGCGTCGGGACTATGGTTAGTTACTTCGGAATTTAGCTTACGGTATCTGATGAGATTCAGCCAATCGATACGAACGTAGACATTGAATGAATTAATTTGGAAATAAACAGTCTTAAATTCTTATTACGAAAAGACGGAGCTATATTTGTAGGTTTTACATTATAAACAACACTGCAACAAACATCAAGTATCAGTCCGCTGGGTCGTGACCCCCCCTCCTCTATACAAATACATACAATAGTACATATTGGAGGAGGGTATTATACTTTTGCCACATAAATACAACATAATACCCAAACAGTTTCCTCTAATGTCAAGTTCCAGATATTTTAGTTGCTACCAGGGTTCAGTACAGACATTTACTTGATTTAAAAATGTTTGATCTATTTTAACTAACATCATAAATTATGAGCTCCTTTGACTTTGAACACAATAATGGAGCTATACCTGACCTGAAACAAAAACACCTCCTTGAAAAATTCAAAATGTAGTGCTGTAGTAGTAACAAATACAAACAAAAGAAAAGATTCAGATTTTACATGAAAAGTTTAATTGTTCTGTGCATTTACTGTATTTTGCTGTTACAGTCAGATGCCTTTGTTTAGCTCTGGATGTCAAGCCATCTTGAGGTGAAAGTAACTAAACATTATATGAGAACACTATATTTCACACATTTGAATATACAATATACATTCTAAACATAGTACAATTAATCGGATAAATCTTGCGGTTTGCAATGCGTATTGAACAGTTCAATGCAAATATGTGTAGTTATACAATCTTAGGTTTTACAATACTGAGTCTGGAAATGGCATGAATACCCTGACCACTATTTCAATCAGTGGTCTTTTTACTTTGATATGTAATGGCACCATCATTCAATGCACTGAAACAATTTTCTGCAAGCTACAGATGTTGCAAAGCATTCATTTTGTGAGTCATCACAATTAGATGGAATTAACATATACAGCATTTAGTGCCCCATATTTTTGATCAGTGATGAACTTGTAAACGCAGAATAATATCATATGTAAGTGGGTGGCCAAAATATAACACCTTTAAATATAATGCAATCTAGTTCATAACTACTGTACACAACAATCCTATTAATAAACATGCAGTTAAATTATTACTTCTCTAACGGTGTCAATCAAAACCGAACATTATTATCTGTAAAGGGGCAATATATGGCAGGGCTGTTGTATTGGATCACATTAAATTGTAGAAGTGTACCCAATGAAGTGGCTGGTACACTTCCTGTTTACATTTGCAAGGGAACTGTACTTGCGCCCTCTGCTGAAGGCCCCTTAGCACTCAATGCTATCCCTGCCTACAGCCAGTGCAGTTACAATGCAAGGTCTGTGCTTTGTTCACTTTTGCAGCCAGCAGAGGGAGCAACATGGCTTTGAAAATTAGAGTCAGATGATGGGAGGAGGAGGATCAAGCAAATAAACCCTTGGGTAACGTGTGCAAACCAGTGTTGTTATTCTGGTTAGCATGTCCAGGCCTAAAGACCACAACACACTTATTCTGGATTGAAAACTTGTGCAAATACATCTGAAGGGCAACTGCCACACCACTCGTACCTCACCTGAAACCTTTACCAGCAAGCTGCACTGACATAAGACAAAGGTATGCACTGTATTTTTATGTGTCAAACAAATACTTTTATTACCTGTACACATTTGAACGGTAGAAAACTTTATGTGAAATGTAGTAATGTTCTTATTTCTTTAATAGCAGCTGTCACGAAAAGAATGAAAAAGAGATGCCTAAAGCATAAAGCCTTCCATTGTCCAGCGTTAGATCAGACACAGAACAGACAACAAGATGAATGTTTCATTTTAAAACATGTGTTAAAATGCAGGTCATTTTCCCATAAGCAGTCTATTCTTTGCTAAATATTTAATGTTCTCCTCAAAGGATATCTGGTTGTTGGATTGGATTGGTAGGTACCATGGCCTATTATTAGCCTCTGCACACTTGATACCGCCTTCTCAGCTGAGTCCAGTTGAGTACGAAAAAAATATTCATTACGTAACAATAAAGGATCTGTCTCCCAGACCCACTTCCTGAATACCACAGCCGCAACTAGGCCCAAAACAGAGGCAGAGTGGAAGCTTCATCCATTTATTTGCTGGAGCGGTGTCGAGCTGTGCTGTTTGTTTTCTTCTTATCTCTTTCCTCCTCACATTCACCACGCCACCCCTCCTTCTTAGCTCTTCTTTTTGGGTCAGTGATGCAGCGGGAGTGACGCAGCAGTGGCAGCAGCCTCCAGAAGGCAACTCTACACAGCAATAAGAAGAACTGGGAACTTCGACCAGAATTTGATCTACAGACCACTAGAAGTCAACAGCAAATCTAGAACGGGGGAAAAGGAGCCGGGTAGTTGCAAACACCAGTGTGACATCCACAGCGGCAGGGGCCGGCCCAGCAAGACCTTCCGCACAGAAACATTTTGGTAGGCAACTCAAAGTACGAGTGCTTGTTTTGGTAACAACATAAGAGCTACTAGGAAAGAATGTCTTTATATGCAAAGAGTGTGAATGCTTTGAGAATGAGGCCTACTCAGCCTGGAACTGCTGTTTTGCCTTCCGGCAGATCAATGTCCCCACAGGCCGCAGCTGAGTATCAGAGGCGCAGGGGCCTGTATACTCTGTCCTGTGGTTTTGGACTCATCCTGTCTGTGGTACCCAGTGCAGATGGCAAGGTACTGCTTAACAAATACTTGATACACTAAGCAAAACAACCAATCCACCTTGGTTTTAAGTAGTATATACAGATTCATTTCCAAATAATGTTAAGTAGAAGCTATTTTTTTCCATCTTCAGTTATGATTGAAATGTATCAAGAGATCTCTTATCATTGTTTTTTTAAATCTTGAATCCACCTAAATATCAATTTCTGGTACTTTAAAATGCAACACAAGTATGCCCAATAATGCGAATATATTAAAGGCACAATGGTTAAAAACTGTCCACTGAGGTTAATTACAGAGCTCCAATAAGAAGCAATATAATGTGGTTTTACACTGAAATAACTTCATGTTAATATCTACATTATAATCATTGTTTTGGCATGCTCGGAATGTACGCCTTGATCTAAGCTGTCGCAAAATTATTACATCAACTCCTGAGTCCAGTCTGAACCAATCAGCCTCAAGCACCACCCAGCATTTTTTAAGGCCGCTCAGAAGTTCCTACCCCTGTGTAGGGACTTATTACTCCACCAAAAATGGCCCTGAACGGTTGTATAGGGGTGGTTCCTGCCTTTGGAACACATTGACTGCCCTAAAACAGCCTGACATCCTGCAATGGAAAAAACACCTTTTCACTGATGGGAGTCAGCTGTTGTGACAGACTCCACCTAGATTCCCAATTTTAGATTTTCTGGCTCCAATTACAGAGGGAAGGCACTGGAGTCACTTTTTTATGTGATATCTTGTGTGCTCCTCCAACCAGGTATGACTTCTAACAAATATAAGTACATATATACTCTATATGTAACTTAACAGTATGTCATTTTAAAGCTTGATCAAAATCGTGAGGAAATGAAAGGCTATTCTTGTTGTCTGTGGAGAGGTATGTAAAGATGTTTTCAACTGAATTTGTTAATGAAGTTGATTTCCCAACATCTCTATTTTTTGGCAGAATTTTGTCTCTTTTTTATTTAATGTAAATGCACAATAGTAGATGCTGAATGCTGACAGCAGGCACCGCCATCTCAGTGGAATCCTTATTGATTCAATCCAGTCTCCTTTCCTGGACTCAAATGTAGAACCACCACCAAACAATAAATAAATTATTTGAACCTGCTGTCCCTTTAAAATGGATTGGCCGTTATTTTAATACGGGGCCGGAAATGAGGGGACTCACTAAATCTCAAATATTAAAATGTGACGACACTGTTTCAATCTTGTTTATATCACGTACACAGCAGCTATCATATCCTCAAACCCTGCCCGTCATGAATGTAGAAAAGAAACATCTGCAATTTATATAATCAAAAAGAGGTAAACCTTAACAAACTGTAAATATAACATATACAAATATATAATACTAATGTAATGTGTTATATTCAACACAGCAGAGGGAACAGGACAATGTACACTGGTTTAGACATCAGTGCAAAATACAGAAAACCACAACACTCCCTGAATAGCACATTTCTTTCCTTTGGAGCAATGAGTAAGTCTGCGCATAATTATATGGCACCTGCTATTTTGTTTGTCTTTTTACGTCAACAGTATATAAATCATTATATCAATGTGAAATGGTTTAGAAATTAATTGAAAGTGTCAGCAAGCGGCAAAGATCTATACACACATGTGACCCTACAGTCACTTTTAGATTAAAGAGCTGCTTCCATCGTTAGAGGCGAGCGAGAGGCTCAGAGTGCCATGTCGGGTTCAGCTTCCTCCCCTCCCCCTCGTCTGCAGTGCTGACGCATCTGCTGCTTTTGCATCAATCAACAGCCTCTACATAGGTTTATTCAGCGTCCCGCTAATATCAGTACTCTCTTTTTCCCTCAGTCTGCATTCAGATTGCATGCACGCTGCATTTGTGAGCGAAAGCATTGATGAACGTCTGTTCTTTGATTGCTGTGATACACAATAGGAGAGCAGACACTGCCATCTTCTCTCAGGTCCTGCATTACCTAACCACAGTCACTGCGTAAGCACGGACGGAGGGCTTTGGTGTATTATACTGCTGCACAGGCTGAGGCTGTGTATAAGCATGAAACAGATGGTGTGGCATTGTGCAATAGAGCTGCATGTTGTTTGCATGAAAGATCATTTTGTTTATTGCAAAAGACATTTTTCTTTTTGGTCAGCATCGAAGTGCATCGGGTTGCAGATGTTGTAGTGCTGAGGGGATTAAATACGGCATTTATGTACTCACTCGAGCACTGCTACGAGCAATGCAGCTGAGTGTTTTCTCTAGCTGTTGCATCGGGTGCAGGGCTGGTGTGTGATGTAGCACCCAGCATCTCTCCGCTCTTCCTACAGCCCTCTGCCATGCTTAATAAAAGTTGCAGTTTCCTGCTCAGTGGCTCCTGAACGAACGCTTCAGTTGCCCATCTAGCACAAAGGCAGACCCATACTCCAGCTTAGCTACGTGCTGTACAAACTGGGAGTCAGTCTTACAGCTGTTGTAGGACAGAAGAGGGACAGTCAGAGAAGGGCAGATCTAGCTCAGGACCAGGCTGCATGGACAGAGGCGAAGGACGTTGGAGCTGGAGTCATCTGCTAACAGCAAGGGAGGGAGAGGAAGAAAGACGTCAGAAAAGGCTCTGCTTCTGACAACGCCACTGTTCAGCGACCATCATAGAAAAAAATACTTTCGCCTTGCTCTCACGAAATTTTTATATACGGTAGGGTATACTGAGGGCTGTTAAAGAGGAATACTGCATGACACCGTTTCCTGTTCCCCTGCATCGTTTTCTCGGACTTACTAAGGTATGTTTTGCATGGTTTCCTTCAATTTACAACCCGCTTTTCAGAGATGACTGAGGTGGCTTTTGCTTTGACATTCGCTCTTTGTTTCTCTGTGTAGTGTACTGTCTGTCTTGGTTTGTGGTGTGTCATGTGGGGATTTTTATTTTACAGGTTGAGATGTGAAAAACATTTCAAATGAGCTCTCAAAGCAAAGTTAGGTGTGGCAAATATGCAAGCACTGATGATGAATTTGAAATTTCCGCTCAGCATGTGGTGGCAATGAACCGCAATATTTGCTAGAAATTGTGAAAACTGAACGTAGTCGCCTAATAAAGTAGCCTTAAAAATAAGATAAGATAAGAGAAACATGCACAACAGCCATGCCTTATCAATTGCAGTTAGCAGATGAGTAGGTACTTTGGGTAGCATGTCGGCTGCAGGCAAAGTCACACATACAAATAAAGCTACAAAGTGTGGTCAAGCGGAGGCAAATGCAAACTTTGATTGCCCTGGAGACTGCTGGGTGTTGCAGGCTCTCAAAAAAAAGGCAGGATGTTTGAGAGAGAGAAAGGACCGAATATCCGGACAGCTAATACAGCCACTCGCCATCCAGCTGAATCCCAATAAATGCTGCGCAATAGCATGTTGCCATGACAACGGAGGCCCGTCTAAGAAAGACGGCAGGAGGCTCGTTGTATTTTCAGAGATATGAGAAGCTTTAAAGAACGGCGGCCATATTGTTTTTGTCGCACTCACATGAAAGCTGCAAGTTAATGAGAAATAAAACATTAAACGATATTACTGAACCCTGTGTTAGTAAACAACAACATAAAATGTTATTTTATGACCTTTGAAATACATTTTGTTTAGAAGAAACTTGCAGATTGTGTGCATTGTCCTAGGCAAACTCCTTTAAGTTACGAGAGCAAAATTAAATTATGATTAAATTCTTTAATTTTGTACAACCTGAAACAATTTACAAATGTAGAAAGACTAAATCTCACATGGATCAAGGCGAAGTAAATTTGTGTTCTCCTGTTTTCAGCTAAGTAGGCGCACAGAGCAAAGAACATGTTTACAACAGAGCGATTCTAAATATAGAAGTGTTGCCTCCAGAGTCGCAGTTAGTCAACTCAGGAGAAAGAACATCATGGTGTCACGCTAACATGCACCATCATAGTATGACGATCACCGCAGCCATAGACGGAGATGACTAAGTATGCGTACGGTAAAGTAGAAACGTCTTTGTGATCTGAAGTTGAATATTTATAACGTTGATCCAGGAGTGATGATTCATCACTTAGAAGAGCCAGCGGGTTAATTCCTAGCAGGTGCAGTCAGCATTCTACTTGAGACATTCTAAATGATTTAGTACGGACTGAAACAGCACAGACTCTGATACGAGTAGGCCATCATGCTTCACTCAGTAAGAACATCATGCTTCACCCTATCAAGGTGACTATGAATAAACTGTTAACATCCTCCGAGGAGTTCAGAGAGAAGATTATTTACATTTACTGTCAAAATCCAGAAAATTAAAAAACGGTTTTATTGAACTTTTATTGAACTATCAGGAGAAATATATTGTTATTACAGTATTTCACTGGTGTGATCTGCCCTTCAATATACTGAGATAAGATTTCAAATTAGTTTCTTAAACTAGCTAAGATTAAACAATAATAAAAAATTATAAAGAATTTCAGAAATCACTGGAAACAAAGTATATGTATAATGATCTTTGGGTGGTCCTGTAGCTCTTTGGTTGCCCTATATAACAAACTCATCACGTATGTTTGATACTGCAGGATTATCACAGTGACTTTGTCACTGAGGTACTGAAGGTCTACAGGAGTTACCTAAACAGTTGGCCAGACTGTTGGCACTTCAGCTTATCTATCAGGACATTGCCGCCATCTAGTGTTGAAAAAACTAAACTGTTTAAAAAAAAAAAATTGACACACCCTGTGGATTTCTGCAACAATGGTGAAACTTTGCTAAAACGTCTTACTCTTTATTTTTCTTCTGTAGATGACTGTGGGGTCTCACTGCCTTTAGAACCGGATGGATATTGCTCACTCTCAGACTGTGCTGAAGAAGCTCAATGAGCAGCGCTCACAAGGCCTTTTCTGCGACGTGACCATTGTGGTGGAGGATGTGAAGTTTCAAGCCCACAAGAACATCCTGGCAGCCTGCAGTGGCTACTTCAGGAACGCCCTGACAACTCATGAGACATGGAGCCCTTGCCAGGTGCTGGAGCTGATGGACCTGAAGTCGGATGTTTTCGCCAGTATCCTCAACTTTATCTACTGCTCGAAGGTGACATCCCCTTGTGCAGACGACACAGGTGGGCTAGTGGCAGCGGCTAAACGACTTGGGATTCCTTTCTTAGAGAAGCTTGCAGATCAGGAGAGAAAAGACTCATTCATAACTCAAAACCTACCAGAATGTGTTCAATCCACAGACACCAGCATAGGCTCAGTGCCAAATACAACAAAGAAGGAAGCTCCCAGGCCAGAGGAGATAGACAGTGCAAGAGGACCCAGAATAACCAATGCCTTCTCTATCACTGAAGTTTGTCCTGGGAACAATCCTTTCACCCCTCTGATTCAAACCAATGTGGAGAGACAGTCACCAGATGTGGGTCAGCTCCCAGCAAGTTGCCCTACATCCTCCTGCCTCAACGGGAATAACGAAACCACCCATACCCTCTCGGAGCACTCATATGCCGTCAACCAAGCTACTGAAGAAGGAGATAACAGTCAGTGGGACAACAACAAGGTCTGTAAGTCAGCAATATCACAACCAAAGCAACTGTTCTACCAGAATACAGGCCCGCTTAAAAAGCGCCACAGGCTGAGAGGCACTTTGGGTAGAAATATACTTCCAGCACCAGAAGAACCACACAGAGACAAACCAAATACTGTAAACCCAACACTGGCTGTGGGTGCAATTGCTTCACCCGCTGCAGTCATGACACCACCCCCCCTTTTTTCAGTGTCAGAAACAGACAATCGCATGGCTACAGCGCTTCCTGTTGCCCATGAACAAATACAAATGGAGTTGGCTCCACCGACTCTTTCTCCTCACACAGAGGACAGCATCTCAATCTACGGATGTGACCACTGTCCAGAGATATTCACAAATAAAGCTCTTCTCACCATTCACTCAGAGGTTCATAAAAAGCGTTTTGTAAGTCATTTGTTTTGCAAGTTTTGTCACAGAAAGTTCATACACCTCAAACGGCTGCACAACCATGAGCAGGTCTGTCTCAAGGCTGCGAGAAGCTCGCCTCGAAAAGATACCGGTGATATTTCGACGCAAGAGGTTGACGACCACACAGGTGACACGCCGACCACAGAGGACATTGCACAGATTCCTGCTGTTGACCACTCCACACCGTACAACCCTCAACCTCCTAAAATGAACCAATCAGAGCCTCAACAAGATGAAAGGACAATAAAGCCAGGTGGCAGCCAAAGGAGATACAACTGCAGCATGTGTAAACGAGTCTATGTCACACTATCCAGTCTGAAGCGGCATGAGAATGTACATTCCTGGCAGAGGGCCTATCCCTGTCATTACTGTAATAAAGTGTTTGCCTTGGCAGAGTATCGGACAAAGCATGAAATCTGGCACACAGGTGAACGCCGCTATCAGTGCATTTTCTGCCTGGAGACGTTCATGACATACTATATCTTAAAGAACCATCAGAAGTCTTTTCACGGCATTGATCCCACGCTGGCCGTAAAGAGGAAATCCGCTAATGGCGGGCTGAAAGCCAGTGTTTATCCAATCAAACTCTACAGGCTTCTGCCTATGAAGTTCAGAAAGAGACAATACAAGACATACAGTCAGACATATGCAGAGGGTGATGAAAGAGGTGATGAACTTCCAATAGACAGCAACTCTCTCGTCTCCCCATATGAAGGAAATGGTATGATCAGCCAAACTGACAGCACTTCCTTGCCTCTGACATTCATGACAACCACAAAGATGGTGGCGCCTGTCATGCCTCGCATTAGCTTTGACAAGCCGTGTGACAAAAATATGGACCAAGGTTTCAACACTGAAGTGGAAAGTTGTCACCAGAGAGGTACAACAAAAGAAGCTGAGCAAAGAGGTTCACCCCAAGTTAGCTATGAAAGTACATTCCCTATGACACCCGATACAGGGTCACTTCCGGTGAGTAGTAAAGATGGTCCTCTCCATCTTATTAACTCACAGCAAAGTCATAATGTGCCACTTTTTAACTCTTTTAACACTGTTAGAAAACTAGGTGAGTTATCAGCTTCTGCAAAAAGAGTTGAGAATATGACTAAGGAGATACTTCAGTCAGGCACTGAGAATCTGGTGCTGAATAAAACCGTCGGGGCAAAGACAGAAACATATCTTGCCAAACCGGCATGCCCAGGTCCATCTGGAGATGGTGACGCAATGCCGCTTTGCCAGATAACAGTAAAAATAGGCAATGAAGCCATCATCCGCCGCAGAATCAAAGGATCCAAGCTCTTCCCAAGAAAGAAAAGGAGAATCAGAGAAGAGGGGGAGTTGGAGAGCCCTGGTCACCACCACCCAATCCGGGACAAGTCGGAGAGCTCCAGGCTCCGCCTCAGACCGGAAGCTACTGCCACCACAGGACCCGAAACTTATGATGACCACACTGAATGCGACATGGCTGATAAGCTTTGGCGTCCCTACTATTCCTACAAAGCTAAAAAGAAAAAGAAGCTGAGATTCAAGCACAGACAATTGTTTTACAATTGTCCTGAGACATCTGGAGACAGAAATGACGCCATTGTCGGCGAGTCCCTACTGGACAGCTGGCGGTCAGAGGAGAGCATCTCAGGTGGTACTGGAGAGGTGAAACGTAGTCTTAGCAGGAACTGCAGTCCAAGGACCACCTACAACTGTGACATTTGTGACAGCTCTTTCATCACTGAGACTGGTTTGAGGGCACACATTATTGGTTCCCACCCATGTTTCTGTCGTACTTGTGGTAAACAAGGTCCCCCAGGTGAGGCACCTGCTGGCGGGGATTACGTTTGTAACAGCTGTATGGAAAACGGCTCCTGCTTTGATAACACACCCAGGAGCCCCAACCCAGAGAAGAAGTTTCGCTGCTCCTTCTGTCCCCAGCGTTTTCTCTACCTTGCCACCAAGAAAAGCCATGAGAAAAAGCACCAGGAGACAAATGAGGAAGGATACAATTATGACAACTTCAGAGCATGTTCTACATACTTAGCGAACATGAATGAGGACAACAAACAAGATTACATCAAAAGAGAGGAAACTGACAGTCAAGAGTGTACTGACATGAAGAGTGAGATTGTGGAAGGAGGACATTTTCCCATAGATAAACATAAAATTGAAGATACAACTGACTTCATGTCTTTGACTCCATATAAAGACGTTTCATATTCCCACAATAAAAGTCCAGTACCGCCATGCACTGACCCACTGCTCTCACCAACACCTTCAAATATGAAACATAAAAAAAGAATCAATGTTGCACATTCGCTGATTCTCACGTCGAAAAATCAAACCAGAGACAGAGACAGTGATAGAAACAAGGATAGTTCGGTGGTGCCAAGAACAAACAGTCTCAATGGTGGTGAGAAGTCCTGCAAACCATTGAGGAAAAATGACTGTGACTCTAAAGGTTCCCACATCCCTCTACACAAGCCAGAGAAATGGGTGTGCAAAGAGGAGACATTTTTTAAAGCCCTTTAAAGGGCAGCAGCCACTAACATCAGGACAGAAAACAAACGAAACGGACCTTTGAGCAATGGTTTTGATTTGTAAATGTAAGAGTTGTAATTTTATCTTTGTAGCAGTGCTCAATAAAATGTTTCTAAGGACAACATCAAATATGAGGATCTAATATCAGTTTAAGCTGTAAGTTCTTCCAAACATCAGACTAAGTCAAGTTTTAATATATAAAAGGACATTCTGAAACGGACTAATTTTTTCCATTGTCTATGCATACAAGTGAGACTCTGCGACTGATGTGAACATGAAGAAAAGAAGACATATATGTTAGCAATGTTTCTTGAGAGTTGAGAGAAATCATGATTTAAACCGTTATGCAGGGGAGGGATATGTTGGGTATAGTTAGTTGCACTTGAAGTGAGACTATGCTATTGTGTTAAAATCTTTGATAATGCTATTACAATTCTAAGCATAGTTATAATAATTTCTACCACACAGCGTCATTTAGATTAGTGAGAGAAGTTCCTACCTTTGTGTTTGATATGTATAAAAAATGTACTATTTAAATAAATATTGTTGATATTCTAAACAGTTACATCCTGTCCTTCTTTAGCCGAGTTAGATATAGAATACATGCTATGAATTCAAATCGATCAGTGACCACATACTGTCGCTTGACATCTGGTAGGATATAAAGACGCCACAAATCACAACCAGCAGATTGAAGTAACATTTTCTTTCCACAGGCCATGAGACTACTGAACAATAACTCACACAACACATACTCCCACACAGATAGAAGTGCAATCACACCCCTCTGCAATATTCAACAATAACTGTATGCAACCTTCAACACACTCAACCCACAAACACCCAGCGCAATACACCCTTGTGCACTATTCTGGTTATTAAAACCGTTTTAATTTTTATGAAATCTCACAATATTCTATTCTATTTGAATATTGTATATATTATTTTTTAAAAGCACATTTTATTCTATTGATGTATATATTGTATATATTTATATTTGTACTATCGTTTGTCGGTCTTCTTTATTAATAAGTTACTATTATTTTTCAATGGAGCATCCCAGCCAAATTTTATTACACCCTTTTAACTGGCATGACTATAACTATCTTTATCTTGAAAACATATCATTTTTACTGATAGGAACACTGCGAGATATTTTAAAAATTTTGTAAAAAGAATCTCTGCCACGCAAACAAACATAATGTAAAACCACGTGGTGATTATCTGCTAATCCTGGTCTGTCAGGGAGCAGCCCATCTGAGAAGTTCATTCACTCATTCCTTCATCTCAAGATACAATCTCAAGATGTCCATGACTTCCTCTCTTCTTTTAAGACTGGGCTTGTAATTTAACCAAATGTTACCTGTAGTGTCCCAAATGATACATGCTCCCTTTGTTATACAATAGCTGTGAATGTACTTTCACAAATATGAAGTAAGAATTATAACATATTGATACAGTGCGATGATTAGTTAGATACAACCAACATGGAGGTTATGTTTTCATCCGGGTCTGTTGATTACGTTGTCTTTCTGTTTGCAGGACTACCAGGCCGATTTCAGCCAGTTGTATCTACAATCTTAGCAGCACCAGCGTTACTTTTGTTCTGTCCATGATATATACAGTCTTTGGACTGAACCAATCAGAGTAGCACATATCCAACAGTGGCTAATTATTTCTCCCCATGAAAAGTCACCCTAACTTTTTGGCAATATGCTGCCCCCTATTGATTTAGAGTGCGGAGTAGTTGGTGCCAGCTCATTTTCAAGTAACAAAATGCATCTTTAAAAGATGTTCACAAAAATATGTATAATATTGCTGCCAAATGCATGTTTGTAAATAGTAATTGCATTAGGTGTTGACATCTTTTAGTGACAGTCTTTTAAAACGTTATTGTTTAGTTTTACAGCAAAATCAAGTAAGTTGCAAATCATATCTTGATCTTATCCTGCTTACAACGGAGCAAGATAAGATACTAAGTTAGCTAGCTCATGTGTTTACAGGCCTTTTGATATCATCTTGTCAGCATGAGTGTATTGCATTTAGTTGGTTGTGTTGTTTCTTTTTGGATAAAATGGCAACGTTTTAATCAACTCTTCTCACACATGACAATGTGAAACACTAGCTAGCTAAGCTGGTTTCACATCCACACGTGTGGGATCTCTGCGAGCGTTAATGTTGCATACTGTGCACCCCTACGGAGAGACGTTCATTGCAAATAACGTTATATACATTACCAGAGTGAGAACTACCCGGGGCGTGGAGCTCGACTTTTGGGGAAGCTCGGTCTCTCTAACGTTTTAGAGGCAGCAGTGTATAAGGCAGTGTGTTACGGAGCCTGACGTAACGCGGCAGTGGGGCTGTCTTTCCCTCCACTCTGCCTGCCTGCATTGGAAACGGATATGATAAACCAGCGCTGAGCACACCGGGGCAACAGTCAGCTCTGACCATGGCGGAAGAGGACGACGCGAGGATTCGGATTTTACAGAGCCTCCGTGGTAAAATATGTAAGTCTGCGGATCTTCTTGTCTCACAGGTTGGGAGAACAAGCGAGCTGCGAGAAGGGAAGCCGGAGGGGCGCGGCATGCTATCAACAGTCGACCGTGTGGAGGCAGAGACAGCCAGTTCATCTGCTCGGGCTGCTGGTTAACGTCAAGTTAGCGTAGCGTGCTAGCAGCAGCTACTAACTGTGAATGAATTAATTCATGGGGGGACTGGCAATTAAGCCGTCTTAGTGTTAAAATTTCTTATTAGAAATGTTAACGTTGTCAAATGGTTGGCCTTTTAAGTGTCTGCACAGCAAGCGAAGTCAACGTTGGTGGCAATGCAAGCTAGCCACTACAAACCGCCTGAACCCATCGTCACTATCTAATTCAGCTAACCACCGCAGGCATCTGACGTGAAGTTGATAATGTGAAGTAGTAATTGTATTAATGTCCATGGTAACGTGAAGTTATACCTTCGATTGGCAAACGCAAATTAAGTCAGTAAGGGGGGGGGGGACTCAAGCGTGAACTCAAACGTTTAAGTTCAACGTTATCTCAAGTTGTATCAGACAGACACACCTAACTTTCGATATAAAACGGTATATTGCTTGTGACAGTTATTGGACATTATTGGACTCTAGTGTGCTGATATGTGACCAACCCGACGATTAACGTTAATAGCATCGGACAGCTGCTATACTTTCGATGTCTGCCTCTAACATTGCTCTCTGACCTGCATGTGTGGGCGGCCCTCAAGAACATTTTTTAAAAACAATTAACTTAGGAAGTCTCATCATTTGCCACCACATCACTGATTAAAGGTCACTCCTGGAATATGGTTGACTCATTGTCACCGACGGAGTCCACATCGGAAGCACTGGCCCACATTTCACAAGCTAGTTTCCTCATCCTCGTTGAAAGGCTGGGCTGGGCATGTTAACAACCTGTCAGGAGGATGTGTCTGCTTCACTCCACTTATTCACCTAATTTCAGTGTAAAGTGGGTGTAGAGCTACTTAACATAAATATACAGATATATGCCTAGACTATACGCCTGGCTCTGTATTTATCTTCAGGTGCTGATGGCTAATATGTATAAGGCACGGGAGGCATAACTTAGAACACAATACTTGGAAGCAAGTGTGAGTTTCACTACTATGAATTGATGAGAAAACACTAAGAAGAAGCAAATAGAGGAACTATAACTGCATGTTACTCACTTTGCAGTCTTACGCAACTCCATTCTTCTTCGTTGATGCTATTTCCATTTTCCTTTAGCCTACATGAATGTAGGTGCCATTCTGTAACGATGCATTATTTTCTAAAAAGCTGTTTTTGACTGGACTCTTTATGTGTGTCTGTATTCACAATATTTTGAGCTAAAAAACTAGACGTCGTCTTTCATTGCTGAAGCATTATCTCTGATCTTTTAAGTCATGGATTTCATGGTTGAGAGAAGAGATGGCAGTAGGGTTGTATAGCCACAGTTTAGAATATATGTTTGTGTGTCAGTGTACATTTGTGCTTGTGTCCGACCACGTCATCGTGTTCCAAGCTTGTTGACAAGTTGTCTTTTTTACTGGCCATTCCTAAGATTAGCCATCCACCATTGTCACAAGCTTGTTAAATAACTGATCCCTGTGGTGACTTGTCTTAATTAAGTCCCCACCTGTGCTTAAGCTTCCTACTCACTGCTAAAGGACTAATTTAGTACCGTCTATGCCCTTCTAATCCTCCAGTCTAATTCTGACTCTTTGTGAAGGTATTGACAGTGCTGTGATTTATGTGCTATTTAGCCGTTGACTTTTCTGGTTTGTGTTTTTCTCCCTCCACCAAGCAATCATACTGTAAGCAGTATTACGCAAAAACTAGCCACTCTTATGTTGAATTGTGAGTGTGGTGCTTATGTCAGACGACGTGGTTATAAAGTTTTAACCATGCAGAACAGCATCTGGGTTAACATGTATTGTTAATGGGCTCTATATCAGTA
>CAAKHC010001630.1:9156-27185 GCA_901007825.1 Macroramphosus scolopax | reverse complement strand
ATTGGCTGAGGCACACACAGGATCTTCTCACAGTCCTTGAGGACGCTGCTGGTTGCCGTGGCTGTGAGGCCAATCAGGGGCACCTTGGGGAACTGCCTCTTCAGGATGCCCAGCAGTTTATAATCTGCACAGGGACACACACACACACACAGGACCTGATCAGTGGGGAGCAAAGGCACCAATACGTCTATTTACTACTCATCTCTGTTAAAAGTTGTAAGAAAGTGCAACAAAGTAAAATTGCATTGGTGGTCTTTAGAATGTTATCATATGCTTGTTTTTAATAATTTATCCAGTTATTATAACAATATTAGCTAAGATTAAACACACACACACATGCTCATTACCTTGGGAACACAGCCCACCAAAAGCTCATTTCCTGTTGAGGAAGACTGCCTAACCCCGATTGACCCCCAGATATTCCCATTACCATGGGACAATGTTTAAGGGAAAGCTTATTGAGCTACCTCAGCTGGAACACCCACCACCGCTTAAGGAGCCGGAGACTATGCTGCTTTTAATGATTATCTGTGTATTTTTCTTACTCTCAAATCATATCAGAAACAAGAGAACAGGAAGTATTATTCAAATGCTCCATAAAAAAAAGAGAGAGAGAATCAAAGGTATTACAGGATTTTGAATCTTCTGCTTGTTAAGAATGTAAAAAAAATAAGAAAGCTTTTTTAAAATGTTTCCTTTGAGGTTAATTTCTTTTTTTTTTTATTCGTTAATTTTAACACCTTTCGAGCAAGAAGTCTGCAGAGAAAGAGATGTGTCAACATCCTTGACTATCTATACAGTCCATGACTAATCAATGTAATCCCTGTCAGTCTTTAAAAAACTCCCCGGTGGAATAAATTCAGTCCACCTACGTTCCTCTGACACCTTTCATTACAAGAACAAGGTCTAAACTGTATACGCTGTAACCTCCACGCTTCTTTAGCGCTGAGCGACCATTATGCACAACAAGAATCCGGAGATCTATCCATGTCAGTAATGTTGCTAGATGGAGGGGAAGCTTAAGTGAGTCTGTCATGGTAATTATTGTGGATAGTTGAGGACTATCAGGTCCTCAGCTCGCTCACTGCCAGTCTGATCTATCCTGAGCGTAAAGAGTCTCCTGTGAGCTCGGGGAAATTGAAAAGATGCACTTATCTACCTAATGGCAATAGCAGAGGCAAATCACATGCATTTTATGGGAAGGAATAACTGTATTTGAGGCATGGCATCGGCCCGTGCCCTGTGGCCATTCTCAGCTGCTGTGTTTCATTATCCATCAGGTTGTGTCAGAATGTGAGTGAATGTTTCTGTAACCAGCAGACTGGTTAAGGTAAATGCGATGTCATATAGGTGCCATTCACCTTATAATATGCGTGCTGATAATCCAGTCAGACTTTGACAGCGGGAGAGGCTGTAAGCAGCGGCCGATGTCTCCCAGCGCTCATACGAAGCTTGTTTTCCTCTCATGTCTCCATGTCTGCTGACAGTTTGCGGTGCAGTACGTTGCCTTCATGACAGAAAACAGTGAATGTTAACTTAGGAATTGGCGACTTTTTGCATTCAGATCAAAACACTGTTTACTTCCACACCTCATGCATTTAGCTAAGGGATGTTTTTTTAATCCACAGTGATGGTTATGTAGCACATTATCTCAAGCATATGAATTACCAGAATGAGACGGTGGGATTATGAAACCAGAGTACGCCGGTAAATGTAATGTGTTTGTGCATGGACATCAATGGTGTGGCAGAGCCGTTTTACACTCATTTATGTGAAAATGGCAACATAATGTAATAACATTTGGGAAGAAACTGTTTTGATTGGGATGGGATGCTCTGCCGAGCTGCAGTTACATGCTGAAAACACAATATTAGTGTCCATCATTTGAGGTAACTAACAGGGTTTCGGTTTCAGGGTTTTGGGGAAATCAAATTAGGCTGCCAGACATCCCATTTGCGTTTCGGTTTAGTCAAATGCAGCTGATGTATAATATGCTGGAGGCCACAAGACAAGTGGAAAGTGACTCATTTATGTTGCGCAACTCAAAAAAATTGTCTGCTCTTGATGCGAAATGGAAACTTCTATTTAGCCGAGGATGAAGATCTAAGCTTGATGAACATTGGACCTTCACACACAGCAATGCGCTCAGCAAATCCAATGTGAATAATAAATTCCCATTAAAAAGGCTCATTAAAGTAATTGTTGGTCAATAAACAAGCGAGAGTAGAAGTTAGCCTCGTAAACAGTCGCTGCGATTGTCAATCCTCTGTGGTGAGCACATAGTTCTTCCACAGCTAAATCATATCAGATGGACTATTGACAGCATCCTGTCAATAGCTAAGCCCTCAGAGGGTTAGCTATTTGCACATTGACTGATTGACTGTTTCTTAATAGACACATAATTGGTGACAAAGACCTTCCAATGAAGTGTCATTTGCCAGAGCATTTGTGATAATTCACAGCCTGTCCCATTTTCTGTTGGACACGGTCCCAAAGTAGAGGATGTGATGAGAAACATGAACCACTAGACAGTGTCACACTGACAAGAGAAAATGTACGGTGTTTCTAGCCGGGCAAAACGGCTCAGCCGCAATCACAATGAATACAAGACAAACAAATTAGATAGTTTGTATGGAATGTGTAGATGGAAACACAGAGGATGCAATATGGAGCTTCTCAAACTTTGACCTGATGTAACATTATTCATTGGCAGTAATATTACAAGCTATTTCCTCTGTTTCCCGGCTGTGGAAAATGTTGACGGATAGTAATTTTCACATGGCACTTTTGTTGCCTTATTTATCTGCTCCGCTGTCTGACATAACCATTACCGCCTTCATCAGGGAGACAAGGCATTTGCAGCGGGCTGTGCTGCAGGCATGTAAAGAAGAAGAGGAAGAAAGAGCAAACAGAAAAAAACACCCCCGTGATCCTGCAGCATTTCATGAAGGTACTGCTTTCTCTGTCTTCAAACCAGCTGCTTGGAGGATTTTAACATCTATTAATGCAGAATTACTCCAATTACAAGCCTTCTTTGCACCGAGGCCCCCTTCCGCTGCCTGCGTTAGATAGTGCACACCTCTGGGATCCAATCACAGCCTTCACAGCCACTGGCAGCAGATGTAAGCAATTTACTTCTGATTTCTTCATATTCAGTGTGAGACGAGCTCCTGGTGACCCGCGACCCTGGAGCCTGCAGGATTCTAACCCTATCAAATTAAAGCTCTCTGCTCACTTATTCCCCAGCGCTCCTCTGGTGCTAAGCAGCCATCTCGCTGCATAGCAACGCTGGTCGGGCGTGCTCGCTCATACGCCCTGCCTCATCAGCTGCTATTAGGGAAAATATACAGTCCTCTAATTGGATGAGATTCAGCTAAGGAAGTGCAGTTAAAGGTCATTTTCCACCGTGTGCCTCCTGCTCTTCAGAATAATTTCTGTGTCCTCTGTCTTTGGGAGCTGTTAAACAATAGGGCCAAAGTTACAATCCTTTCTCTCTTTTCCTGACAGAGTGCCACAGGCTGTGATGAGCAGCGAGTCCTATGAATCATGTAAACAACATGGCCAGGCCCTGACTGCTGTGCTCGGTGTCAACTGCACATCTCCTCTACTCTCCTTTCTCAGTGTGCTGGCAACCTGTCATAAACTTGTCATTAGCCAATTTCATGAATTTGCAGGAGGTTAAAAAGAGACAACCTACTAATTAGTAGGCATTTTGTTGCATTTTATCTTCATGGTTTAAAGGTTCTGCCATGTGTTTTCTCTAATAACAGCTATAGGAACAACAAACGAGATGGACAAACATTTACACTGTTTTCATGAAACTAATATGATGCTTTGAGATGGTCAAATAGAGCAATAAGTCACTACCCCAATAAAATATTTGAAACCTATAGGCGGTATTACATTGTAACAAACCATGAAAAAAAAAAGTACTACCAGAGCTGGAAAATCACAGATCAGGTGCTTGAATAAAACGTTGTCATTTTAAGTTTCCATTGACCACAGATACATATAATCTATAATCATATTCTTCTTATTAACACTATAGCACTGGTGTGCATTGCAGACGACCACAGGAATCTCCTGTC
Source organism: Macroramphosus scolopax (assembly GCA_901007825.1). Classification (NCBI taxonomy): domain Eukaryota; kingdom Metazoa; phylum Chordata; class Actinopteri; order Syngnathiformes; family Centriscidae; genus Macroramphosus; species Macroramphosus scolopax. The sequence goes on along the minus strand of CAAKHC010001630.1, from coordinate 23,097 downwards.
ATCTTTAAGTTAGTGTTACTTGCTATCACATTAGGACCTCTGGAGCAGCTGCAGGTTTTCTAACGATGACCTGTTACTTTGTTAAATGCACATCAGGTGTTTTAAGTTGCAGTATGTACAGTGGATCCCTCATAAGACCCATGATCCTCTTAAGTCACGGGCCACTTCATAAATAAATGATTCTCCTCAGCGAGGGGGTTGTGGCTCCAGTTTAGTTCAGTTCACTGGCTTGTGATGCAATAATGATGAACGCAGACCTCCAGCACTTTCACTTAGTGCTCTGATGTATAGAGGCTTACAACATCGGGATCACTGTACTGATGCAGTGTTGAGGTTGCAAAGTCACAGTTCTTAACAAAACAGGTCATCTGTTATTCAAATTAAACAATATTTCAAAAACGGTATATTCAGTAGTTACACCTCCAGTCCTCCGACATCAGATCAATGGAGTGATTTATTGGTATCCCAAAGCTTAGGATTAGTCAGAATTGTCCAAAAAAGGAGAACCAAAACCATCATTCTGAATATAAATATACAAACAAGGTTGTTTTCAGTCTCTACCACTGCCGTATATCGGCTGTGATAAAGCCTGGTTAGCTCATTCAGAGTAAACGCTGTAGTTTTGTGTGAACTCACACTAGTGGGGGGATTTCAGAGGCTCCCTGTCTGCCAATTTTACAGCTGGAAGGGCAAAGGCCCTTTGAGCTCTACTGGAAAACTGAGAGGCATTCACCGAATGAGAGGGCTGGGCCCAGAGTCCCACAGCTTCTCCCACCTTTTGTCCGGCCTGAAAGGCCTCACTGCCTGAAACGCATCACTTGACGCCCAGTGTTTGCTGTTGGGAAACCTGATTAAAGGAGGCGAGACGTACACATACACAGCCTAAGCCTATCAATGACTCTCACAACCCCCCAAGATACTGTATTTGTCTTTGCAGCCTGGGCGCTCAGAGTGAATGCTGCCGTTCATTGATCTTTGTCTGATAAAGCCGCTGGCGTGGTGTGCATGGTGCCTTATGGGTTTCATTCCACTCAGGCGAGTCCATTTCAGTGAGCTGTGGTTGAGCTAATGTGGGACATGCTGCGCCAGTCACGGCCTTTGGGATTTGGCCTAAGTGATGTGCGTTGTGATGCTTTGCTCTGAAATTCTCAAGCACAGCCAGCCTTGAAAGTCTTTTACACTTCTTTAATAATTCCTTCCACTTTCTCTGGAACGTCAAGATGAGTGAATGCGAGCCGAAACGTCACCAGGCCGCCGTCCATTCTAGATCTTATCACACAATTAAATCGCAGGATATCAGCTCTGATAATGAACATGAGGATGCTTAAACATGGGCAAACCCAACCAACAGTAGGCCAAATGGTGCATAGCATTTATACATCAGTGGTAAATCACTACTCAATTCTTCCACTTCCAGATGTAGCCTACATCACCAAAACATAAACAACTATTCCTTGAATATTTTGGGTTTTAATAAATCGTGTCGCTATTACACAGTATCAAATAACATTAAATGATATCTTTCTGTGCGCACTACACTCGTGTCTCTCTCAAACAATGCCTTCTGATTGCTGAGCAAACACTCCTGTCGAAGACATCTGACAGATGCTCTTTGAGTTCTATTGGCTTAGACCCTGCTGCCTGTCACCTTTCACATCTCAATGGGTCCAGAGGTGACCTCTCTGTTGCCTTGGAGCTCCATACATTATTGGCCCTAACACAATCAAATGCACGTTCAGCATTTGGGGGTCGACAGTGGCAGCCGCTAAGGTGCCCTCATGCACAGAGAGGGCCAACTCCTGTGACCTTTAGCACCTGAACCATGACCCTCATTTACAAGCAGGTCACCTCTGCAACAACTGCATTTACACAGGATCAGCTGAGATCTCTGTGCACCAAACAGCTCTAAAAGGAGGCAGATCTTAATCACGTAGTGTTTCCTACTAGTGGAAACATGACTACAGAGCAGCAGCACAGGATAACAGGGTCACAACCTGGCCTTACGTCCAGAGAAACCTAATTCTGCAAGAGCAGAGACATCAACACCTCCTCTTTAAGGAAACATTAAATGAATCCACACTGCAGGCACACACGTAGGCCCAATGTCAATTATCATTACATGTATTGATGTAAGTATTTTTCGAAGCCTTATATTTTAAATCAATAAGCTTCATTATGAATACAAGTTGCACACTGATTCCCGTGTTTTTCATATTCCAACCACATGAACAGAGGGCAGTAGGGAACAATGGGACATGTTTATATCTAAATAAAGTGAAGCCCATTTTCATTTCCTCACATCATATACATTTCAGATGGAGTCTTGATCTTGATATCAGCCAATGCAAGTTGTTGAAATGTAGTTTTAATCACGTTGCAGGTCTGGCTGTGATAGAACACCTTAATTAGATTAACCTTAACAGTGTGCACTCATTTCAGAATACGTGAATAGATTTGATACAGTATAACCACATTTCAGCCATGACCCAAGTCCCCTTTTCTCTTCTTTACTTACTTACTTACTTTGTGAAGTCTAAAATATTATGGTACAAAGACACACATTCATGGTTGATGATCGGCCTGACTTAAATAGAGCATTGAGCTGCACTGAAACAGTTCACATACTGCAAGGACATCTCAATAAAAGATAAATAATTTGCTCTGACCCCCTGGCCAATCTAAATGAAACTAACATGCATGACGTAATACAGCATTTTATGGTTAATCAAAGTCCCAGAGAACAGAGGAGACCAGCGTTTCTGTTTACAGATGCAGTCACATATTGTTCATCTGCATCACTGTAAGTGACTTTGGATGCAATTTATATTCTGTATTTTGATTGCAATCATTAAACTCTCGCAAAATAAGATTTTCTTTAGTAAATCAGTCTGAATAGAGAAGGAATTTCATTTGATTCATTTTCTGATTAATGCTCCACACGCAGAAATATTCACCTGTCATCTGCTACTCTTTCATGACACATTTATAGAGAGAGAAAGACGGACGGACAGACGGACAAAAGGCAGCAAAAGAAAAGAGGAGGATATGGAGGGAGAGAGAAAGGAAATAAATTGAGAGAGAGGGAGAGGGAGGTCATAGCGACCGTGTGATGGTCGCTGACACAGGAGTTCAGCCTGCGGTCAAGGGAAGCAGTTGAAGATGAAGCAGACACACAGGCAAGGCTCTGTGTGCAGGTGCCCCCTCGCTGCCCTGCTCGCTTTCATCCCCCATCCACTCCCACATTGCCCCGCCAGCCCCGCCTGCTATCCACCAATCAGGGCACAGGGGGGCGGCGGCACAGTGGGGACACATCAAAGCGTTCTCTTGGTGAGAGGCTCAGGGCTGATGCTGGCACAACACAGAGGAGCACAGAAGAAAGCAGGGACGGCCAGTTAGAAAAAAGGAGTCCAAATGGAATGGAAAAAAGGAGTCCAACCAGAACAAAACAAATCATTCTCTTCACAAACCAGCATTATGCCAGCCATGCAACCAAAAAACCCAGACACATTTTTCTCACTGCCTTGAGCCAATGGCCCCCTTGAGTATGTGAACAAGGGGGATAATTTAATTAAGAAAATCCAATCTTCCAGTTTGGGGAACAAAGTTAGATTTGAATGAGTGCAATATGTCCCCTCCTTTCTTTTTTCAAATTAAAATTTCATAGCTGAAATCAAAGTGCTTCTGAGGTGCCTCAATCTCTGTTAAGTGTACGCTTTCAGAAAAGACGTCGTGATGAGCAAAAGTGCTACTTTTTTCGTGTGTCCTCAAATTTAATTAAAATTATTTGGAACATTTTTTCCTCTGTAAAAAGAATGCGTTCTTTTCATTATTGTAGGTGAATAGGGTGCGGAAAAAAAATTGGTTCTTTGTACTAAACCGGAAGAATGCAAGGTCATACCTCATCTTTAACCTAAAAACTGGATAAACATTGGCGATGAATACGATTTATAGACACGTCCAGTTTCAAAATCTTTTCATTAAATGTGTGTAGAAATGTCCATTAATAAAACTAAGACAATGACTCTGATGTGTGTCTCTTAATGTTTATTCAAAATTTATAATGACTTTGTTATTGAAAGCCCTCAGAGTGAGAGGAGCTTCCTCAAAGACAAGCATCCCTACAATACCGCTGAGCAGCCGACACAGAAGTACGAGCTTCATAATACGTGTGTCAAGTCCCTGAGTGAGTATGATGCACAATCCAGCAAGTTCTTGCATATGTTAAGAAGGATAATAGGCTCCTATGGGAGAAGAGGCTAAGGCCCAAAAGTGAGCATGACTATAAAAGTGCTGTGAAGGGGATGCACACTACATGTGAAAGTGTAGAGGGAGCCACAGTGAACAAACACCACTTTGAATAATACATTGAGGAAATAAAACAAGGCTTGTATATGCAATAAAAACAGTTTAAAGGTTTAGCATCGCCTTCCCTAAGGCACTGTCGGTAATTTGAACAAAATGTCACTCAAAATACAGAGAAAGGAAAAAAAAAGGAGAAGAAAGCGTTTGGTACTCTCGCTTTAAAAAGACATTCTTGATTCACTAAATGCTCTCTTTACTCATCTTTTCCCCAACGGAAGCCAAACATGAATCGCAACATCAACATCAATACTTTACAAAAACAACAGCAAAATAAAAGACCCTTGTGACTTTGTTGGATTTAGCTGCGAGGGAGCTACTGCAGCTGCTATCATTGTTCATGGTCTGAGGTTCGTCAATAAGATGAGCAATGCCTCAAATTCTGAATGTTTGAATTCGACCCCTCTGCTGTGAACTTATGAGGAAAACATCAAGTCAGTCGACCCTTAGTGACTACAGGCGCAGGATGAAGACGAGGCTTTCATCATCTTCAGCCCTGGGAAGAAACTATCATACTTTATTGACTGATGGCAACCCCTTGTTTATCATTACAGGAGTGAGGACATACAGGTACGGAAACTTCAAGTCTTATTGATGAAAACATCAAAGCTGCAGACAAACGTTGTTGACACCTTTCGTGATGTCAGCGCTCAACTCCTGCTGCCGGGCACTGTTTAAGTGATAATATAGACACGGCATCTCAACATAATGAAACTTATTGATGCCCTGTGCTGCCGTAATGATCGAATTGACTGCATGCACCAAGCCGCTATTTGTATTATTCAGGCTGTTTGACACACGTCAATGTCCAAGAAGAAAATGGAAGGTTTAATCTGACTGGTGTCAATCACTTCATAAAACATAATTCACAGTTTGAAGACAGCAGTGGCATACAAGCCCGAACAATGAGAAATGTGGCAGTTGTGACAAATCTCAGGAATTATCACTGAACAATAAAACAGAGCTGCTCAGCAGGAGACGGAACACATTGAACACATGTTCCATGGTGTGTGCAATTTCATGTAAAGACCCAGCTGACATTCTGGCAGGATCCTCCTTTCTGTTTTCACTTGCCATTCTGTGTTCCTGTGCCAGCTTATCCTGTGTGTGGTCTTTGCTGTGACTTGGCACTCTACCTCTTGTAGCTTAGATTACCACATTCACATTCATTTCATTGAGCGATGCTCCGCAGTAGCATTTCGGGTGGAGTGAGGGCATAAGCAGCGACCTGGACGACATGGACAAGGTCGGATCTAAAAGTGTAAATTTTAGTAAAGTGAGAGGTGTCGCTGCGGTGCTGCTGCCACGTGGCTCGGCAGCATGTATTTGTGATGACCTTCCCATTGTTCGTGAGCAGAGGCTGCTCTGCCCCTGGTCTGGGCTGGGTCTGTGCCCGCAGCCAACCTCATCAGATCCTCAGCTACTACCTATCCATCTTCCCTCATTGCGCACAGAGGTGACAGCTGGCATTCGGCTGTTTGTAAAAGGCCTTTAAAAAACATGCAGTGCCTCCGTACTCAGCTACATTAAAGTAATTAGCTGCCAAGCTAGTAGAAAGCACCCCCCACCAAGTGCCAGCAAGACTGTGGATTGAAGCCGGCATCCTGTTTGACACATCTGGGCAAGGGAGAGTAATGAAAACAGCTGCTTCTGCCCATATGGCATCTAAAGGCTGGCAGCGTGGCAGTGTGCTGTGCCAACCTTAGGCAAATTATCCATCATTAATCCCAGGATCTGACCAGCATACGAGTTGCTGCTAATCAAAACATCTGGGGATGGTGGCAGAAGAAGGGGGGAGGTCTCACTTGAAAGGGACGTATTTTGTGAGAGGAGGCAATGGAAGGCGACTGTTCAACAAAGAGCCCTTGGTAGCTAACAAGTGCGATCTCTGCAGACAGATAGTGGACAAATCTTTGTAACCATTTCCATTCTCACACTTTGTCACAGACACTCTGTGTTTGATTACCTATGCACTCTGCTTTCAACTAACTCCTCAGCGCCCTCCGAAAGTATCTGTGAAGGCAAATTTAAGAGCAACTCAAAGTGCTTTAGATATCGCGAAGAATAATAAAGCAAAGGAAAAGACGAGTTGAGTTAAAATGTGAAAGTGCTCAACACTGTCTCCAAGGTATTTTAGGTATCTACTATCGTTAGGTAAGATAAATTGGATGTTGAAGAAAAAGCATAAATAATAATGCTCCCGAGGATTCAACCCAGATCCATCCATCCATCCATCTTGCTCTATAAACAGTAAGTTATATAAAGTGCTTGTAGAAAAATATTGTAATTCTAAGAAATCGTTGCAGTAGAAACGTTCAATCAGAAGAAAAATAAATTCCCAGCGATTCTTTGATTAGCTGCAAATTGCACTCACTTTTGCTTCTGCATTTGTCTACGTGTCCCTTTCAGTCATAGGCTGGCCTGTTCAAAACCGCGCTTCAAATTCCCTCAGAAAATCCGTGACATTAAAATGTCCTTTGATGTGCCTTCCCCAAGCAGGGAGCACTAACAGTAATAGTGATTCTGTCACTTAATGCTTTTCCGGGGATCAATAGCTCTTAAATGCTAAAGTGGGACAATTAAAAATAAATAAGAGGATGGTCTAGTGTAAATCAGATTATACATTGCTGCCCCTAGCAGGTCCTCAAAAGCACAGTATGCCTCCTCAGTGAGTCATCTGCACAGCACCCTGGTTCGTGACTGATGCATATGTAAGTGAGGATGAATTGGAAACACACAGCTTGTTTTTTCTTTCCCTACCAGACGCTCTTTCAGGCAGTCAATACAATTATTTCAGAGGAAAACCACTTGTTTGAAATATTATTGATTTGCAAAGGGCACACTGCACACATACTAGAATATAACTCGTATATAGTAAAGATTAATCAAATGCAATTGGAGTCAGAGACAAAAATCAAATGGACAAATAATTTCATGACTGAGGTTTATATTGGCTTCTGAGGATTCATCAGCCTGAGCCATGGCAGGGAGGTCGCAGGTTGGCTTCGGCTCCCCTGTGGCTGCTTCAGTAATGTCAACTCTGGCAGTAATGCAGCTGTAACTGGAGGCAGAGTGTGATGGGAACCTGCTCCTGACAGACATGACCAAACCCAACACAATTAGCTTGTGACAGCAGGTGCTGCCTAACTCGGTTGCGTTAACACGTCTCAGGTTTCCTTGTAATGGCCACAAAGTGATCCTAACTTTCAATTAACACATCCCCTGCCTCCACTGCCCTGGCCAGCCACTCATTTCTACATCCTCGCCATTAGCTGCGTGGGAAGCACTGCCTTGGCACAGATGAGCTATGTGCATGCTGACTGTGAGAGGCAACAGCTTCCACAAACAAACACACATATACTCACAGTTTCATCCTCTATCTCTATCTCACTCTGTCACACACATGCACATCAAATACACAAACATGAACACCATTCTTCAGAGGTTCACAGCGCAGTTTTTTTAGCTTCTGGGGGCTGAATATCAGTCTCTGTCCAGCACAAAGGGGAAGTACTGATGTTACTGCTGCAGACTAAATCAGGATAAATGGCTGTACCCTCCAGGAGTCGACAAGGAGGAGGCAGCACTTCTAAAGCACCCACATGTACATTGTGTAGACACCTTCTCTAAACCAGGAAAAGGTTCATCTTAATTCAGTAGTGCACGATCCATCACATGTGACTCCAGAACAAAAGGCCCTGAAAACCACACGGCTGTCTGCGAGGCATCTCTGTGACACAGTGCCAAGGGAATTACGTGGCACGAACGATTGCTCAGATGAGGAGCGACTCGCTGTCGAATAACGGTCCTGTCTTTAACTTGCTCTTCGCTCTCCATCAGAGCAGGATAAAGAAGTGTTCAGCTCTGTCATTTGAGTCTATTGACCTTTAGCGATTCACTGGCAGGCCGGACCTGAGACAACAGCCAAGAGGGCCTAACCTGCGCACCAGAACACACACAAGCAGCTTGATGAGCGAAACAGCTCTATGTAGTGTGATTTACCTTGTCAACCAGCAGATAAAGTATTCATATAAAAGGACACGTACCCTCTCGAGGTCAAACACGGTTGTGTGCAGACAGATAGAAAAGCAAAGTCTGTTTTCAGATGCAAGTTCGTAGATATTTGGCATACAATGCACTGAGCCCAGTCTGGTCTCCGAGGTTCAGTCGTCAGTAGCACTTCTGGGGACAGTAGTCATGCTGCCTCTATCACGGTTTTGACCTTGTTTAAGGCACAATGAAAGTCGTCTGCAGCTCCCTTAACTTCCGAGGGACTCAGTAAAACCGAGAGGTCCCTACAGAGTCTGAATAAACATGTGCTTTCATGAAAGTTGCATGTAATTTGCTCTTTGCTCATCTTAACTGTAGTTATTACTATTTTAAATGGATACATCTGTCTATGTGAAGTCTTTCATTACCTCCACTCATTACCAGCACATCACAGTGCTCCCCAAGGACACGCCTTTTACGTGCTCATCCGCTGAAATCCACTTTAATGTTCTGAATTTGATGCTTGACGCAAAACAAATTTGTCTGAAGCAATTAAAAAGTATCACCTCACAGTCCCTTCTAAATGGTACGCTTTACATCAGCTTTCCTCCCGCTGACTGGAAAACACGCGCGGCGCTACATGTCCAACATTGTTTTAAACTGAGCATCAGACACAAATTGATAAAAACATAAAGACGTACTTTTGATTTCATATATGTGTGATAGCCAGAAACATGCCTTCAGTACTATTCATCTCATTCTATGGAGCAACGTGTTATTACAATGTAAAGCTAGCTAGATAGCAACTGAAATTACTTTCAACTGATTGTATCTTTAACATTATTGACCAATTACACAGAAGCAGCCTCTGGACCATTAATAGCACAGTTCATTCATACTTCTAAGTGTGTTTCATATACTCCACGTTTGCTTACTAACTTCTTCTACGTGCACTTTTCACATCCAAAAAGTAATTCAAATAAAATGGAAGAAAGAGAAAATGTTAAGAATATATTTTGGTGTTTGGTTTGTATTATAGCGTCGGGCAAAGCAGTGTTTTGGCCAACAATTAAATAAATGTACTATCTTTGAACTTTCAACCCTTATTGTGCTCTTCCTTCTCAAAGTAACAATCCCATCTCGTGCTTGATGTGCACACCAGCCGGTATTCTCTCAAAGCCTCACAGTTTATACATTATGTTATAGGTAAAGATCAGAGGACTTGGAAACACGAACCCCTGAGAACTCAATCTATGAATTTTGAATGGACCACATTTAATAGGTTACAGATATTAAAGTTGCTTTTTGTGGAAATACCCATATTTATTGTAATCACAGCTGAAGTTCTTCCTAGCCTGAACGCTAAACCCTTACCACAACATCAGTCGTCTAAATGCTTGTGTGCAGCGTGCCGCGGACACACTGCCATGCTCAATTATATCCGGGTCAACATAATACCAGTTGAAACTAAAAGTAGCCAGAAAGGTCTTGACTTGTGCAAGTGGACAGAAATACGAGCCTTTTTGGAATGTGAGCATTTTAGAAGTCATGAAAAAACGCAGCTGTTGCTGATGAAATCAGTTGGTTCCAGGCCTCTTTTAAAGGTCGGAGTTGACTGGAATGACGATCACATAGCAGCGGCCCGCGATTCAACATATGCCTGCACTTAACAATCACATCTGAATGTGGCTTTTAGTTCATATTTTCTTTGGAAAGTGTCACTTGAGTACAGTCCAGAGAGCCCAATGGCTTTGTTTCAACTATAAAAGCAAGTTGGAAATGATGCGGGGAAGGTTCAGATGTAAGCAATTCAGTCCTTGTGTCTTCCTCCTCACCTTTCCCTTGATTTAGGGGAGGAATTACCGGTTTCCTTTTGAAAACATTTCCCCCGTTTGTTTTATCGTGTTTATACAGCTGTTTGCACATACCTGCTGGCTAACTGGTTTCCAATCTCCTCTAATGCAGTGCTTTACGATGGTCATTGGCTGTGACACCACTTTGATCCAAGAAGTAGAGCTGATTTCATTCGGATAGATTTGGGGTTTCTGCAGTGAGACTACAGTCACGTAAGGTCGTCTGTAGGAAGCGAGTTCTAACAGCAATATGCAACATGCTGTCACGGTAATTTACTATTTGATTACTGCAATCCTGTCTCGTACAACTATAACTACCGAGTCCTAGCAGGGATACCTGCTGTTGCTTGAGGATACATAACCTTTGATGTTGATGAAAAATATATTTTGGACTCAATTTGTTCTTTGTTTTATAAATAAGGCAACAAATGATGAAAGATCATATAAAGGAATATGTTCTTTATGACTTTTTTGAATGCCTGCTTTATTTTAATGGCAATAGTAGAGAGGCAGGACAGACTCGGGAGAAAGAGGGGAGGAAGTGCAGCAAAGGGTTCAGGCTGGACTCGAGTCCACTCAGCCCGGGTCATTGTAGTAAGGACTTGACATGTGATAGACACTCTCCTCAGTAGCTATAAACAGACGGTAATTTAGAGTCCACGACATTGGTGCTGCTTCCATTACAGGCAAAAATTTAGTTTAAAAGAATAATGACCTTGAAGATCAGCCAATGGTATAGGTTTAGGTAAAAAAGTACTTTTGTTCAAGTTAGGGCACAATTGTGGTTTTGAAAACACTTTTTTGACTTCTGGCTAAAAAGGAAAGAAACAAACGTCCATCTTGCCTGCAACTGCTGTTGAGAAAGCAGTCTCCTCTCACCGTAGGATCAAACATGCCAAGGCCCACCCCAACCCACCCCATCCAGACTTATGTGGAATTTCTTGCTAAATATTGACATATAAATATCTCTGTTGAATGGGTCTGTGGGTGTCATATCCACCAATAACCTCACACTGTCAGGCAATTCCGCCTCATTGAAATAAGCCTGATGAAATATATGCTGACTGCTGACTCCTCCAATTTCACGGCACTTCTCATCGTCACCCCAAGTGGCTTTCGAATTGAGATGAAAACGGTCATGTCCCATAAATATCTGTCGGGTTTGATGCTGCTTGCGCCCTTCGAACTCCGACTTGCTGGTGCAACATGTCTTCATCCTCGGTTAGTCTATCAAGTCAGAACTGTTGAAAAAAAGTGACAGCGGCTGAGGGGGTGACGGAGCAAAACCCCTTTAAACACCACACAAGCACTCACATAGCTATGCACATATTCACCCTTTCTTCATATCCAGTGCTGTCACTCACATGACTCCTTATCTGACATGCTCCAATCTTTGAACTCCATTAGTGGAAGCAAATCCCCCTCCCAGTCTTTGGGATGAAATGGGCTTTGGCACAGTTTCATGCAGAGATTAAAATTTGTCATGTCTGGTGTTGCCACAGAGCTCGAATAAGTCTTCAAGGCTCTTTAGGATGATATCTGGCAGCTCATTACTCCCTGATCACAATCTGATAGAAATAGGATAAGAATAAACTAATTTCATATTATGTCTAGATTACAATGTCATATAAACTCAGAGAAAATACTGTACGTACGACTAAATTAAATGAGGAAAGAGAATTCCTTCATTTTCCTCTGCATTTTCAGCAAGTTGTTTTTGCTATTGCTTTGCTGCTCTAACAATGACAAACTGTCGGGACAATGCTCGGATTCGACTGGACTAGTTGGATTACATCACCCTGAGAAATGCATTACACATACATTGCATACGAACATGATTTGGAATCATACGACCACATTATATAGGACTGTTTATCCTCTGATAGTAACACCTATTTATTGGCAACAATTATGGAAATACAATAGCTTGCATAGAAATAATGAGACGGTAAACGTATAGGCAATAAAGAATGGGCTCAATTTGCCAGAAGAAATCCATACGTACGAACAGTGTGAGACTAATTGAACGTAACAAAAGGCTGGTAGTGTGTGAACCATAAAACACATGTATTTGGGCATTAACGTTTCTGAGGGCCTCATTAGCATTGGACCTATTGAGACTGAACAGACAGCCAACGCTGTATCAAATATAGCAAAGGAAGTTAGAAACAAGGTTAATGAGAGGTTTCACAAAACACCATAGAGCCATGAAAAATAAACCATAAAAAGCTGTTTTTGTGACCATTAAAACGGGTGTTCTGTCTGGATTTTTGGGCCAATATCTCACAGTTACAACGGGAAATGCACACTGGCTGTTAGGCACCAACACAGGCCTTTATGAGCTTAATTATTGCCACTGCTGGCCCACTTTTAATAGCCATACGATCCACCCAGCACACAAAAGGCTGTGCCAGATAATATCATAACCAAGTATTTACCATGGAGACGTTTAAGATTTCCGAGATAGCGCTGAAACACTAGAGCTGCAAATTTGTTAATATCATTAAACGATGTTACCAGTAACTGAAGCTGAGAGAATCGGATCCCTCAAGGCCTCAGCCTGTGGAAATAATTTATAATGTAACAGCTATAAAACATGTACAAGTTATCAGGTTCAAGACCTGTCCCAGTATTCCGGGGCTCCTGTTACACATGGCACTACCTTTGATACAAGCGGTAAAACAATTAAGGGAAATGGATTTTCCACCGTCTGCGTGTCAGAAATCAGCCCTCCAAAGTCCGTCATAAAATGAGATCCAATCAGAATAAGTACTGGACATGTTCGCTGACCTCAACTGTCAGCAAAAATGTTTTCCATGTATGCAGATCTTGTTTAAATGTTAAAAAAACATGACATCCAAGCCACCTTGAAGGACACTTACAGGGGATGTTGTGCATTTTAAGTTTTCAAGTATCATGTATTGCCATTTATTTCCCACAGACATGTAATTTTACAAAAGCCTGTCAAAAGTAAAAAGCACTGAGCGGTTAAGAAGTGTGCATGCTCATTGCTCTGCTATCAGAGAGGACTAAGCAAGTGATCACATTGAAATTGATATTTAGGGCCTGAGCACAACAGTGCGAAGGCCCTATTGGATCCCGAATGTTTGCGCAGGATTTGAGTTTTCGTCACACGGCCCGGATGTTACGGCGCCATAAATATTGATCATTCGCCATCAGAAATCAGCTATAAATCGGCTCCACATGGTCGGACCGTCATCAAACCTCACATGTTTGATAGGAGTCCCGACCTGAACACATTTGATTAGAAATATTGATTATCAGTCATATCATCTCCTAATTTGCATAATTTGGCTATTTGCATGGAACTGTTATGGACGCTGTAGGAGTGAGGAATAACATCGTGGAAGAGACAAAAAGGGAGTAAAAAGAAAATCTTATTATGTTTAGAACTTCAGATGTACTTTCTTCTTTTGATTCTTTTAATTTATTTTTTTATTTTGCCACTGAGATAGACCATCACTTCTGAAAATAATAATATTATAATAATAATGTGAAGCATGAAATCAGGTGACTATTATAATCAGACATTTAATCTTTACTTTTGTCCACACTCTGTCAAGGATACATTTTAAACCTACAGAGGTGAATATTTTATACAGGAAAAATAGATCAATGATGAAGTAACACTAAAATATTATGAATACAGCTCATACACATACGGAGATAGAGGTCATGAGAGCTCCCCAGAAGTAAAGCCAAATGATCTAGATCACCC
>CAAKHC010001629.1:49171-114004 GCA_901007825.1 Macroramphosus scolopax | reverse complement strand
GTGATCAGTCTGGACAAAGCACCTGCATGTTTTAGCTGTTGTAATGTAAAGACAAGTGTCCTTAGCGGTCAGTTTACTGGTTATTTTCTCAATTAATTTTGGAAAATGTTTCAGAGATCAAGGTATAAAGATAAATATCTATAAATTTATTGTTTAAGCCAACCGTCCAAAACCCAAAGATACGCGTGTTACTATTATAAAGTGTTGTTAACTAAAATGTATTTGCAGTTAAGCTGGCATTGTTACATATCTGGCATATTCGCTTAAATTTCTGTAAAATCTGAAAGACTAGTCAGTTACTAAATATGTTGCTGTCAGTCAAATTTATTGGCATTTTCTCAGACATTTTATTGGAATATAGTTACTGCAGTAAGAGTTGATATCACACTCATCACTTTGGGGGACGACTATTAGATAGATTCATGATGAATAAGTACAATTCATTGTGATAGAGGCTGACATAAGGTGACTTTTGATTTACTGTGGGCCAGGCACCAATATTTCAAAACACACAGTGATTGCGTCCTTCTGCCTGGTAACAATAATGTCTTTTAAACCTCATGTACCCAGCCTAGTCTTCAAACCAAGGCTCTGATAACTCAGATTCTCTCATATTTGACAACGCTCCGCCAGAGCAACAGAAGATGATTTCACAGGCTGAGTAAAACTTTTCATGAGTACACTCCTATTCTTACCTTAAAGCAGTGTAGTGCCCCAATAAGATATGCATGTCCTTGGCGGATGGCGAAGATGGTAATTAAAGTTTTTTATTAAAAGTTTTATGCTTACTATACCTTCAAATAATAATAATTAATGTCACCCCCTCCTCCAAAATAGTTTGGTCTGAAACCTCAGAAGTTGTTGAGCCCTTCCCAGGGCCCTTTGGGGCCCAGGAAGAGGATGCATCGCGGTGGGGATAAGGACTTCCAGATATCAGCACGAAAGATGGGTACATCGTTGCTCTTCCAGCTGTCAGCTCATGAACGAGAGCTGGACTTGGTTTGTTTGGACCACAGCTATGCCAAGCCATGGAATGCTCACCCAGATGCCAGCAGTGCCCGACCCACAAGGACGCTGTTTGTCACTCCTCGTCGTCAGCCTGAAGGCTTGTCGTGAGTCAAAAAGCTCCTAATTATAACCTGTGATGGGGGTAGATACGAGGCAACCGCATTGAATTGCCTTCAACTTCCCACTTTGTTTCTTAACTAGTAACAAAGAATTGACTCCCCAGTAATCAGATTGGTCTCTAAACTGTTGTTCGGCATTGCAGTAACCTGGTATTTTGTTCTTTATTTTCAGAGACTCGGATGCTGTAATTGATGTGGAGGCAGTAACGCCTACACCCACTCCTCTGTATGATAACCACAAAGCTCTTAGTGTGATGAAGGAGTGTGAGCGACATGTGCTGTTTGCTCGCACTGTTGCTGATAGTCCCCCGCCCCCCGAAGACTGGGAGGAACATATAAACAAGTAATCAAACATATGGAGTGATTCACTATTAATTCATCATGTGCTGTTATACTTCACAAGTACACTCATCTTAAGTTTTAGCTATGGAGGAAATGTTATCTGTTACAGCTGCATATTATTGACTTGATCATTATTCTCTTTCAGAACCGGATGGTCGGTGACTCAGAACAAGTTGTTCAATAAAGTCCTCAAAGCACTACAAGCTGAAAGACTAGCCCGCCTGGCCAATGAAAATGTAAGTTGATCCTTTTTCCTTTGTGGCTCATAGAGACTAGTGATCAATAATAAGATAATAAAATGATGACTGCTGACATACTACTTCTGTATTGGCTAAAGTCTGCATTTATAATTCATGTTGTTTTATACCCTTTATTTGAGGAGTATGTTGTCAAGTCAAGTGCAAAACAAGTGAAGTCAAATGTGTATAATTAGTTGATCAAAGTTAAAAAGCTTCATGTTTGGTCTTTAAGGCATCGCTTGCTCCTGTAAATGTATATTTGTGACTACAGCCAGGTGTATAAGCTGACGTAACATTACTCATGTCATGGCTTGTAGGTTAGAAAATACATAAATAAAAAACGTGAAGAATTTTGATTCAATCAATTCAAAATCATTGAATCGATCTCTTCTGCAATCTTATTTCCCTTAGGCGTCCAATGAACCAATACTGCGTAGAGTAGCTGTGGACAAATGTGCCAGAAAGGTGCGACATGCATTAGCAAGCGTGAACTGGGACACCAAGCTCACGCAGTGGCTGCACACCACCATGATTGAATCATTGAGTCTTGCTATGCTCGCTGCTTACCTGGATGTGCTACAGACTCTCAAAAGCAAGGTGAAATATTGTCTGTAAATGATTGATGGTATTTCATGTCAGATGTTTGCACCAGTACATCAGTATCTGGGCATGGTCCGGGAATCTTGATTACATACTGTCCTCTTTTTTGTCTGGGAAGTTGCCCTCATTGATTGACAGAATGTTGCTAACAACATCCGCAAAGACTGGCGCTCCCAGTGCAGAGGCCCTGTCACTGCTACTGAAACGTCCTTGGGACCCAGCTGTTGGAGTTCTGTCTCAAAACAAGCCGGTAAAAGTCCGTCATTAACCTTAAGTTTTAAAAGAAATCCTTTTATATAATGTTTTAAATTTGTAACAGCTTAATGACCAGTGCTTATCTCCAACGTTTCAGAGCAAGCTCTCTGGATCACCTCTCATCCTAATTGCGCCATCAAGTCCAACCAATCCTGCCCTGTCTACCTCACGGCGTATGAGATTCTGGCAGTCGCAGCTCTCCTGTTTGGGAAAGGTCGGTTATATAACTTAACACACATTACCAAGAATTCAGACTCTGTTTCACTCATAAAAGTGCTTATGATGTTTCTATATCAGGTCATTCCAGTGCACACGCATGTGAGCAGCGGCGCAAATATTGGAATAACCCAGTGTCTAGAGCACATGTTGGGAACTGTCAGGGCCAAGGTCATGGAGGTACGAAGTTTTGATTTTACAGATTAATGTGACGTCAATAAGTCTTTCTTATTTTACGTGTACTCTCAATGTAGAGAGTAATGAGACTATTCATGTTTTTTTTGTTCAGAATGTTTTGGGTTCAATATGCTTTCTGTGTGTATGCCGTTCTTTTAGTATAATTTGACAACAATCATGTTCTTGCAAAATGATTTGTACTCGTTTTTTTTCATAGCAAGAAATCTCCACTTTAGTAGCGATCACAGACACCAAAGTTTCCGCTTTTAATATCATTTATATTCCGACATAACAGAAGCTTCTTCCGAGGCCTATATTGCTTGAAATGGCTTCTCAGTGCCGTATTAGTTTATACAAGGTTCTCCATTTGTCTTCGTATCGTGTACACTGAAAATGACTGAACAAAATATAATCTCACCACTTTCTGCCATTTTCAATTTATTGAAAGAATTACCTCAAATATTTGTTCTGTTTGCTTCTATTTTCTCAAAAGCCGACACATTAGTTTCTATCACTCTTACCAAGCATTTCTTCTTTCTCCTTAGATTTTTTGGTAGAAGTGTCTGCGTTTCGTTGCATATTGTTGATTTCATATACCGGCAGAGTTTGACTAATGGTCAGTTGCCCAAAAACTTTAGACCAATCACATAATGTAATTTTTGCTGAACATAATAAACATAGTTGTTGGTCATGAATGGGTTAATATGAGATTTACCGGCATATTAAAGCAGAAACAGACCCTTTGACATATTTTGTTAAATGTGTCTTGTTGAAAGCAAATACACAGAAGATAATTAATAATCCTTACACTTGTATAGCGCTTTTCTAAGTACTCAAAGCGCTTTACAATCACATTTACACCCTATCACCCATACATACCGGTGATGGTAACTACATTGTAGCACAGCTGCCCTGGGGCAGACTGACAGAAGCGTGGCAACCAATGTGTGCGCAACGGCCCCTCTGACCAACACCAAGCATTCACTCACAGTCATACTCATTCATACTCATTCACACTGCATGTTTTTGGGAGGTGGGAGGAAACCGGAGTGCCCGGAGGAAACCCACGCGGCCACGGGGAGAACATGCAAACTCCCACAGGTCATACTGGGAAACGAACCCAGCACCTTCCGAGACCGGGAATCGAACCCAGTACCTTCTTACTGTGAGGCAGTGATCTTAACAGTGATCTTAACCACCAGTGATCTTAACCAATAATAACCATAATTGTGACTCAGCTGTTAGTTCACTACCAGTCTCGTCTGTGATGCCAAAATGGTACAAAGTAGCACCATGTTGAATTCATGTTATGTATTGTGTTATTGTCCGTGAGGTTCCTGCTGCTGTTTTCATTGTATCTGTATTATTTTCACCGCCAGGTTCACAGTCACTTCCCCCACAAACCCATCATCTTGGTTGGCTGGAACGCTGGTGCTCTCATTGCTTGTCACGTAAGGTTCCTCCTACATCTGACCTAATCATTGTAATCTAACTTGAAGTGTATCATTAGTTCATTTCATTCTGAATTATTACAGGTATCACTCATGGAGTATCTGACAGCTGTGGTTTGTCTCGGTTTCCCCCTGCTTACGGTCAATGGACCAAGAGGGGTAAGAACAAAGGCATTATCCTCCAATGATAGTCAATGTCTGTTTATGTTAATGCTTCCTTTATTTCTTGGCTTCTAGTCAGTAGCTCTGATAGATGTTGATGTCTCACTGGCTCACAGGATGTGGACGATCCACTGTTGGACATGAAGACCCCAGTGTTGTTTGTGGTCGGCCAGAATGCTCTGCAGTGCAGCATCGAGGGCATGGAGGAGTTCAGAGAGAAACTGAGGGCAGATAACAGCATGGTGGTGGTGGGAGGAGCTGATGACAACATCAGGTCAGCTGCAATGTCCATTGAGTCTGCAAAAAATAATTTATCAAATCTTTCTGATGGAGTTTTAACATTTCATACCTTCCAGTCATAACTACAATTTTAAGAGTAATTGATCTCCTGTCACAGGATCAACACTGCAAAAATGAAGTCAGAGGGACTCACACAGACCATGGTGGACCGCTGCATTCAGGTTGGTCCTCTTAGTGTAAAGAAATCCAATGGTTGGTTTTAATTTTTGCTGTCCTGCAGAACGTTTTTAAAACTGAAATGCATATGACAAAACGTATATTCTTCTAAAATCCCCTTTCTACAGGATGAGATAGCTGACTTCTTATCAGGTGTCCTTACACGGGCAGAAGGCCACGGCCATGGTTCAGGGGAGATGAGGGACCTAGACACAGAGAAGAAGAAGAGGCCTCGACGGGAGCTTCCCTTTGACATGGAGAGAGGACGTCCTTCTTCCCCTGCACTTAGAGTCCCCATCTCACCATCGGGTTCAGAGGTCCGTTAAATATTCTAAATATGTTTGAATTGAATTGTTAAAAAAACTGTGATTCAGTTGAAGAAATTAACATTAGATTGTAGAAAAAAAAGCTTTACCATGGCTGACCACCCCGTAGTTCTCATGTGGGGCCGGGATGCTGCACAGAATACATCTGCATCATCAGAATCACTTTTATTGATGGAGATTATAGATCAAACTGAACAATGGAGCGTGACCACAGAGAGAGTCATTTCCATTCAGTGCTAAAGAAAATAGAAATACTTCGTAACACTACTTAACCTGTATTGATATTGGGCTATTGAATCACATATCAGTTGGAATCACTAATTTGATCTCGCTAAGAGAGCAGTGCATGTTCACTCTTGCACAGACAACTGACAATAACAATCATATATATATAAAAAATAAATGATTTGTTTATATTGTAATGTGTAGGTGTACAGATATTTAAAGACATTCTAAGATACATTTACCTATACAAGTAGCCATGTCTCTTGTTGTAGTGTTGTGCCTTCTTATGGACATAATGAGTAAAAATATGTATTAAAATCATTTTAACAGATGTGTTTTTTTAAAAGGAATAATACAACATCTGTTATGGAAATTGTTTCATTAAGGTTCCATTAAGGATATAACTTCGTACATTGTATTAGGGATTCTAATATTCAAATAACCTCATTCGTTGGCTGCAGTGCTTTGTAATTGAAGCAAGACATCTGATGAATTTGAGGTTAGACTGTTTACAAATCATTAAGCACCATAGTTCAACAGTTTATTCTCCTCCTTATGTCTGCAGGATCTGTCCAGTGTCTGCAGCAGCCCCACTTCAAGTCCCAAACCCAAGACAACTGGTCTGTCTCCAGCTCAGAAGTCCAGTCTGATCACAGCCACGCAGCTCCTCAAGACTCACATGCAGCGCTCTGGCACAGTACTCACTCACAAGCAGGCCCAAGGTTAGATCACCAGCCTCACACTACACTGATGCAATAAAAGCACACTGAGCATTCACGTTCAGCTACATGTGCGCAGGGATCCTTTGCGTACACAGCCCTCACATTTACCCCGTTTTACGTAAACTTGCTACAATGAGTCATTCACCTAAACGTCTGTTGAATTTTGCTAAATCTGTGTGAAAAAGCTGAGCAGACGGGGGCAGTATGTGAGAACAGGAGGTCCTCATATGAAATGAATGAATACAACGCTGAAGAGAAAGTCACGACATCTGATGGGGCAAGATGTTTCGTGACTGAAATACTCTCCTCTCGTCCTCTTTCTCTTCTCTTCCTACAACTTTCATTTCTGGCCTTTTTTCCAATTCATTCCAGCTCAGTTTGCTGCTTTTATGAAACAAAACATGCTTGTGAGGAAAAATCTTCCTCCTGGCACCCCTCCTTGTATTTTTGGTAAGTGTCTATCCCTCTTCCTTTCTCTTTCCTCTGTTTCTTCACTCCTTTCCTTGGTTTCCACTGCCCTGATTGTATGTCACATACTACAGTAATGTACTGGCTCCTCGATGAACACTCATTGTCCTGTTCTGAATTTGTTCAACTTAAATAATACATTTAATATTGCAGAGTATTTATCAAGCATGTTTGATCTTTTATAGTTGAGTTAGAATGTACAATTTGCAAGCAAAGGGTCAGAGTTGCCTCAGAGGTCTAGTGAATTATGATGTGTGTATTTGTGTGGTGCAGTGCCAGTGACCAGTGATCAGATGGAGGGATTGGACCGAGATGAACTGAGGTCCCATGGCAGGAGGAGGCAGACACCAAGTCCCACGCCAAGCAAAACCAAAAGAGCCAAGATCAAGGTCACCATTGTTTCCCAAAGCGAGTCTGCAGGGGGCACCATCAGCCCCGCTTCACAGGAAGGTACAAAATGATATCCCTACTATATTCAGTGATGTCATACTTACCTTGTGCTGTAAGTTTTGCCGTTGTTTTTGATGTGATTAAACAGATACTGTTTAGTGTTGTCTTGTAGTCTGATATCAAAGAACAATTTGTACTTCGTACAGATTTCACAATGTATTCATAGAAGTACCATGATCTTGTTTGGTATGCATTATTGTAAAATTGAAAGTCAGACTTCTCATAACCCTTTATCCAGGCTAATGAGAAGTGTTAAATGATTCTCTTTCTTTACTGTGTGCAACCACAATGTGCATTTCGTAATGCAGCACATGTCCTCGGCATAGAATCAACAATATTATTGATTGAGGCTTGTGGAGTGTTGTTCCATTTCTGCATGAGCTGTGCTGAGTTCACAGATATTTCCAAGGACAGGAACATGCTGCCGTACTGTTGGCCAAGAACCTCCTCTAGATACTGATACAAATGAAATGGGATTTATCTGTGAAGAAAACTTTCCTTCCCAATGTGCAAGAGTCCATCGAATATACTGTATATGTGTCTGTTCGAACGCCGGACAGCAGTTAGATCTCTCAGATTTTCCCGTTGTTCAAACTCCGCCCGTTATCAGCTCAGTTAGTGTCTGGTCTTAGACGGAGGTGTTGCAACGGTGTTGTGTCCATGTGAATGTGATCAATTGGCTCTTGTGCCAAACAGATACAACCCACTTCTTAGGCAGCTTATGGTTGAATAATTAACATATACAGCTGCAGCAATTTGCCAAATTGACATTCAAGCTTGCAACATGAAACTCTCTTTGTTGACTTGTTGCATCTGTTGACCCCATCATAAGGATCACCTGCTTAATGGTCATGACTTTCATTCGGCATCTTGATATTCTGTATCTGTGCAAGAGATGGATTATCTTGGCAAAGAATTAATATCAACACATTTGTGGGCAAAATTTGAGAGAACCAGGATCTTTGAGCTCACAGACGAAATCTTAAAGGCATTTTTTAAACACATTAAAATATGGCGTCTAAATGTTCAGTTTAGAATGTAGTTGTGCTTTTTTAATAGTTCAGCCTTTTACCAGATAAAGCGTCTTCTCTCCAGCAAGTAACAGCCCGTCATGAAATAAAACACTCTTCTTTCTGTGCAGCTGGTGTCTCTGGGAAGCCCCTAACAGTGACGATGGGACAGACTGTGGCTGGAGCCAAGGAGCTCTCTGGACTTCTTACAGGCCAGCGGTAAGATAGCCTACCATGCTAAATACCGCCGTAATGAGTATATAGTCCTAGATCCCAAACCTAAACCCATGCCCACTCTTAGCTAATCAGACAAAAGTGTGTCTGGTGCAGAGGGATTGATGACTTATGTACTTCAGTTTGGGAGCGGAGTCATGGCCAAATAGCACTTGATGAGGTAGCTCTTGAGTAGACTGGTGGTTATGTGTGTCACTGCAGGTCTGGTAGTCTCTCAGAGGTGTCTGGTGCCCTGTCCCCAGGCTCAAGCTCATTCAACAGCGTGCAGCCTTGCATGGTGTCAGGGTCCTCCACACCAGTCCAAACGCAAGCTCCGGCTACTGCCCAAGGTATATCTGTCCTGTTCTGCACGCCTGTTTGTACTTTTAACAGTGCCGCTAATCTCAGCGCATTAGCCTCAACACAGTGCAATTCTAACCACTTTTGAGTGACCAGAAAGAACAATGGACAATAAAAACACTGGATGAGAACAGAGTGTGAGAACAACATATTTAAGCATACATCATTGATCACCTCTTGCACCGTCGCCGTCTGTCCCTGTCCTGAACCTTACACTTTGGACATGGCCTTTACGTGGTGTGTTTGTATGTGTCCCTCTAGTTTGAAGTTGTCAGGGGGCCGGTTGGGGATGGGGGTAGTGTGTAAGAGTAGCTGTTGTTGTTATTTAATAACAGCTCCATTGATTTACTGCCTTTGTGTTTGTGTGCAGCATCTTCCGCCAGCAGTCTGCTACAAGGTCTAAGTTTCAGTCTTCAGGAGATCGTCACCAAAGCGCCTAGCTTGCCCTCCACAGCAGCCAACACATGCAGCACACAGGTACCTCTTAGTTACGAATAATGATGTAGGCTGTACTGACAAACATTTCCCAATGTGCCTGATTTGTGTTGAGATGGCTAAAACATAAAAGTACATGTTGTGTATGAATGAACCGACACACTGAAGGTTAATTAATCTCTACTGACATCTAAGAATGTAAAATCAGATGTGTTTAATTCAATTCAATACATTTAGTTTGTTGTCTACTAGAACAAAATACAGGCAGCTACACAATCTACTTATTGGAGATCAGTAAAAGATGGAGTTTGTCATCAGTCTGTCATATACATATAAGAGGGGTCATTGAGCTGTTTTTTGTCTCCTCCTTCCCCCTGAGGTGGTTTGTGGCAAGCCCCAGGGTCAGGTCCTGAGCTCCTTCGGTACCAACAGCAGCGCTCTGCTCCGGGCAGTACCTGTGGTCACCACTGGAGGAGTGTCCAAAACCACTGCCATCCACCAACTGCTCACTAACGGCGGACTGGCCAAACTTGCCAGTAGTTTGCCAGGCTTGGCGCACATCACAAACCAGACTGCTGGTATGTCTCGAACTGCCAAAGCGCGAAGGCCACGTTGAGGGTCCAAGGTTCATTCATCCTATTTCTTGGAACCGCTAGTTCAGGGAGGATTGCTGCACGAGTGGACGGTAGAGGACAGCTCTGGACGTGGGTAGATTGTTTGCCTGGATGAACCTGACAGTTGAGATTTACAGTCAGCTGTGCAGCTATACAGCATCTGAGGACGGATTAGTGGCGTACAATAGGTTTTCTTCAGTTCATGTTTAGAAAAGCCATACGGGAAATGCAAGTTCAAAATTTTAGTTCCCAGTCTATGTATGACATTATGTTTGTATATAAATTGATGCAGATTCTAGACATATGAAAGCATATGACACAAATTAATTATTAACCAGGTGTGTCAATTAGGACTAATAAAGACCATGTTGGCCAAGTTGAAGATTCAGTGTTCTGTGCTTTTGGATCTGTTGTAGCTGACATTATGTTTGTTTATTTGTTGCTTCATGTTGTGATGTTTTGTAATCACCTTCATTGAGTCGCCTGCTTATAATATCCATACATACAAATGCTTAGATGTATTCGAAAGCATTATCTTTGGATAGGACATTACCCAACCTCTGTTCCTGTTACAATAAAAACTGGAATCAAACTCATGTTTTCATTGCTCCTGTTATTTTTTTTTCTTCAGTTTGCATCAGTTGCCTCCCCTTTCACCCAACTAAAACCTGCACATTTGCTTTAACTTGTCGTGTTTAGTGTCCAACACCCTCCTATCATTTGACCCTGCATGAACCAACGGGCAGTTTGACATCTTTTGTGGCACAGTCACGTGCTTAAGACCATTTTATTGTATTCAATGGGTTCGCATTATCAAGCTGGTAGTGCTGAGCAATTTTATTTGTGTGTTGTCAATAGGGCAGAAAGCCCCCACTTCTATAACGGTGACCCTTCGAGGAGCACAGCCAAGCAGAGTGGGATCACTCAGCCAAGCTGGTGAGGTTACAACGCCGACTCAGGCACATGAGCCTAAGGTGTGTCTCAATCGATTATCTAATTGCTCACCTACATAGATACCTCTTATTAAATGTGCTGATCTTTATGTGGTGGCCTCTACTGTTGTTTTGTGTAATGTCTACATCCATCACACTGACCACATAATGATCCATATCAGAAGGAAATTTGTCTTTTTGTGAGAATATCCTCACTGCCATGGCAACCACAGTGGCTTCAAATGCCTCCCCTGGTTCCACTTAAACTTGCAGTGCCACAAAACATTTTTAGGGAATGGTGTAAATAACAAGTAATTATTTCAGACTTCAGTAATGTTATCCATCAACTGCTTCACGACAAGATGTGATGACAGTAAATGTGTAAATACTGATTGGTTCGTAAACTGACACCACAATCTACAGCTGACTGAAATTAACAAAAGCGTATTAAGTAGAACATCTTTTTGATCAGACGTGCCCATGTTCCAAACTGCTGTGCATTTGGCTAAGATATATTTTAGTCATCATTTTTGAGTGTTCATTCTTCTACAATGCCAATGACAGTTTTAATTGGAAATTATATAAAACCTGCTCAGACTACAAAAGTGAAAGAACTACTTCAGCTAAAAATTATCTTAGTCTATCTAAATTGGATGCTGCATACAAACGACCGCACTTGTGAAAATGTTCGTATGACACCTACCGAATACCTTAATATTGAACAATTAATTATTCTTATGATTAAAACTCCTATAGGCTCATTGTTGCATATTCTGGACTTTATGTTAATTAATTTCAATGTGCCCCTTTTACAGCAGTGAATACCCCAGATTGAGGTTTTTCCACGTGGTGACACACCTGATACAAGCTGGTGGTGTGCCGGGGGCAGCTGGGAGCCTGAGCCTGCATTGATGAACGTGCCACCCTGCAACACGCAGAGCACCTGCCTAACATGGCAGTGGCCGTCTTTCCCTGAGACCCGAGAATGCTTGATTCCTCCATATCTAACCACTATGAGCAAATTCCAAGACAGTGATACAACATGTCATCCTCAAGGCGAAGTCATCTGGCTGTCATGTGTGGACAAACGGCACAGGCCTACAAATGGACAGATGCTCAACTCTTGTTGCGAACTGTGCCGATGCCTCTACAAATATCATACAGAAATGCTTTTTCAAAGTGTAGATCGAATTTAACTTCTCTGTTACATCTCATTTAGTGTAGGAATATGATTAACAGTGATGTCAGCTTGCAAGTAGAGCACTTGTACGTTATAAATGGAGCATATTTCTGTGATTTTAATGATTCTTATGGTTTATCGTATTTATAACATTAATTATCCATATCATTGTAATTCTTCTTAAAAACAACTTTTTGTGTAGCATCTTTCCTACTTTTCTAAACTCTGTTAAATAACTGCAATACAGTGGTGATTCAATGTCAGTATTGCTCATAATAATGTGGACACAGAATTATATCACTGCTGACTGTGCAATGTTTACTTTGAATAATACGCACTCGCCAAGGTCCAATACATAACCGGGCATGTGTGTCAGTATTAATGATTAACGGGATTGGTCTGTTACATTTCTGTCCTCTATAATCACATGTTTCATAGTCTAAACTGAAGGCAACATTTAATTTGCCCTTGTGACATGACTTCAACGCTGTATATGGACTTTTGGTCTGCCTAAGTAAAACATCTGATTTGCCTGAAGACACTGTGTTCTCATTTGTTCATCTAAATATTTGCTCGTGTGTTTTCTCAAAAGCTCTTCTCATTCAAACTATAATTAAGGAGCTCACTCCCATGCATGATAGTTGTACTGGTGTGTTTATTGCAGTGTAAATACAGCCCACTCATCTTAGCAGACATCCTGTCTTAGATTCTACATATAGGCAGCAGAAAGATAATATAAAGAGGAGTGGGTTATATAAGCCGGGCTTTGTATGTCATACACAGGGACAGGATAACTGATGCCAGCCAGCCAGCCAGCCAGAAAACAACAGAGCTGCTGGCTTTGTCTCCCATCATCTACAGATGATGTCTCCTATCATCTGTAGCAGAGGATATTCAAGATATTCAACCATCTGAATAATAAAAAATAAGTCAAATAGGCCAAATAGTAGGGTGAAGTCAGGTAATTTGGAACATCAGACTTAATGGGACAGATAAGAGTCTTAAATTATTAGCAGCTTATCATTAAATGTTATTACATAGTTGCTACAACTGTTCTTTACATAAAACTATTAGTTTGATCGGTCCAAGATAACTAGAATGAGCAGAGCAACGATTTAAAGATTGGATTTTTATAAATCACTTTGTCCCAGAACTTGTAAAGAAAGTTATGTGGCATGTTGATTGTCTCTCTTTGTATCAGCCCTAATAGTCCAGAATTAGCTCTCATTGTTATACATGCACAAAGGTAATGCACGCCTTTGTCTGTGTGTATTACACTTCCATGCAAACACAATTCATTTGTGCATGTATGCACTGTTGCATGTCTCTGTCCCTCTCTTGCGTTCACACACGCACGCACGCACACACACACACACGCACGCACACACGCACACACATCCTGTTGGGGAAGGGAGGTATAGCTTGAAAGGGGATAGTAAAATGTTAATATCCTTTGCAGACTATATGGCACCAAGAGAAGAGCAGGCAGCAAAAGAACAGGTAGAGCGTGGCAGATAGTGGACAGAGGAAAGAATGAAAAAGAGTTTGAGAGATAAATTGATATAACATTCTGGAGACATGACAGATAATCAATTAATTACTAAACTAATAAATTGATTTAACCATTTAAAAAACTAAATAAGCATTTGAATATAAACATTTTTACCTGAACATGTCCTAGGGGGGCAGGAGTTCTTGATGTCTTTGAAGGTCCAAACTTTTTGAACTCTTGTACTTGGCAACCTATTTTCTTTATAAAAATATAAAACAGAATTATAAGAAGTTGTACATGTAACACCATAGATAGTCTCATCCTCAAAATAACCATCAGGTGTATTATCAAGTAATATATGCATATATATTGTGGAGGAATGTAATGATTCAGGGATGTGCAAGTTAGCAGCATGAAGTAAAGACAATATATTTACTGTAGGTTACAGGGGTTAATACAGTATTGATACTTTTTTTTGTAGTAATACCGTATGTGGTAATGTATTTAAAACCAAATACAGTTGGAAACTAAACTAGGAAAAAGTTTCCTAACACAGTCTTCACGCCAATTACCAGTTCTTCCTCTAAGGTTATTCCCCAGGCTGACAACAGGTGACGCTACAAACACTTCCATTTGTTTTTAACTCCTTGTATGCGACCAATTCCCAGTAAGGTCAAGCCCAGTGTGTTTGTTTGTTTGTGTATGCGTGCGTTCGCGCGTGCGTGCGTAGTAGCGCGACCGGGTGGCCGCGTGCGCACGTGTGGATAATTGTCTGCGTTAACTGTGATTCCGCTCTCGTGCGCTCCTGTGGACAGATAAAAAAAGGAGGGAGTTTGTTTACAACTTTAATTAAAATGTGTATTTTGAGCTAACTAAATGTACTGAAGAATAAGCCTGTCATGTAAGTACAGTTAAATAGGAACTTAAATTCGTTCAACGAGAGCTGAAACTCGCCTTTTCCAGCTGCTGCCCAGGGAGCTAAATATGATATTTACTCTGGTTGGTTAAGTTTGAATTACAGTGTGTGCAGACAGCAGAGTAAAGGTACAATATTATATTTCACTGGACTACATGATATTATGTCTAGTAGACCAAATTATACTCCCTCTTCCGCTCTTCCGTGGACCCCTGACGGACCGACTAGAGAGCAATTAAAATGCACACTGGCATCGGGGAGGAAAGAGGTATTTCCACCGCCGCCGAGCTGCCATATCATCAAAGTTTCTCAGGCAGTGCTCTGCACTAGCCCGGAGCTCCGGCTGGAGGAGAAGAATCACTTCCCCCAGAGCCAAGAAGACACCGGAGAGAGGTCGGATTTAAACCCGCCCTCCGGAGGGATCTCGTTTCCCCAAAAACCTCCCATTTTCTCCCTCTCTTT
Source organism: Macroramphosus scolopax (assembly GCA_901007825.1). Taxonomy (NCBI): domain Eukaryota; kingdom Metazoa; phylum Chordata; class Actinopteri; order Syngnathiformes; family Centriscidae; genus Macroramphosus; species Macroramphosus scolopax. The sequence continues at coordinate 99,174 of CAAKHC010001629.1, read as the reverse complement.
CGCTCTCTCTCTCGCCCCCTCTCTTCCTTTACCTTTATCCCTCGCCTTTCGCCATCTCCCCCACCACAATCATGGATCTCGCGGCGAGATGTTTGCTTCTTCTATCCTGTCTCGGCGTGATATTGGCGATCGATTTGGAAGCGATTGATCCGGGCTACTATGTGGAGCCCGCTGCCACATCAGAGACGATCGACTACAAGGATCCCTGTAAAGCTGGTGAGATTTTCACCCTTTCTTGAAGTAGGCTGCAATATATGTGGAGGTAGAAACATGCCACGAATGTGTTTGCGGGTCGTGCAGAGATTCGACCGGGGAAACGCTTTTCGAGCGATGACAGCGATGGATGTAGTTTTTAAAAGGCTTAAGGGAACATTGTGTGCAATTGTTTTGTACTGAGTGACATAGTTTCTGCAGTTTGAAACATTTGAAGCACCTAGTGAGTCGCCCAGGATAACCCAGCTCAAAGAGTGTGTGCACGGCTTGTAGGAATGAGAAAGAAAAGGATGAGTCCCTGAATGCAATTCTGGAGACATGGAAAGTTTTGTTGAAAAAGTTATAGCCTGCTTTTTGATGCTTTTTGTTGCTTCTACGTGGGACCATGAAGATCCAGCAGGCTGTGTAGAATTCAAAACAAAGGATTTCTGCATTTTGATTTAAAAACCTCTGGTCTCTTCCTGGCTGTTTTTTTTTTGTCTGTGAACAAATAGTCTTTTTCCCCCAGCTGTCCACACACTACTAAACAAAGTGAGAGGGGTGTACAGTGGAGCTCAGTAATCAGAAATACGATGGCTGTTTTTTCATGGATCAATGTATAAGTATGTCTGCTTACTTTCGGCTTGCATGCATATTTGGCCACGGCCTATCTGAGTTGTCATTCTGATCTTTTTTTGTACTGTGAACTCGCTGTCTTGCCAAATCCCTTAGGGTGAGTTTGAACAGATTGTGTTTTCCATCTGGTGAAAGTATTCAGGTTACAGGCGTCAGTCGAAATGACCTCTAAAGTCCTGGAAGTGCTCAGATGTTTTGACGAACTCTGATGTGGCAGCTGATTATAAACCAACTTGCTGCCTGCTCACCTGGTGTCTTCATTTGCCCCCAGAGAAAAGTAGTGAAGAGGGAGACAAAGGTTGGGCTTCAGGAGGGTTTTGCTTTCCCTCAATGTGCATGAGGTTTGGCTCCAGATGAACCATGTACACTATACAGATCAGTGAAGAAGTTTCTTCCTGTTTTGACTAAACTGTTTACATTGCGCTGTAAAAGCTGTCGTGTCATCAGATTGGTCATACGGGATTGCTTCACCTCAGAAGAGTGACTGGATGTGATGTGATGTCCAGGGCACTCTGACGAAGGGCTTTGCTTATATTATCAGAAATCGTTACGATTTAGCGGAAAACCTCTCAGCAGTGACGTCCCCACACTTGAATGATGCTTGTCTCAGTCAGGATGACGTCCTTATTAGTGATTCATTTCAAGTGTCATTTGAATGGTCTGCAGTTGTTTTTATTGTTTCCTCTGGACACGTCTGCAGACAAGTGGTAGGGAGACGGTCACAAGTACAAACACCCACTCTCTTAACCCTTCCAGTCTCCAGCTCTTCCAACACCCACCTGCTTTTCTCCTTCCTAAGCAACAAAATGTCCAAGATGTCTCAGCTCTCCCTGTTACTCCTTCCCATTCTTTAATACACCAGAGACTATTTGTTTCACCTTAGGGACGCTGGTGTTTAATTGATGATTCCCTCATTATTGATTTCCTCTCTTTTCACCATTATTCAAGCGCATCACTTCCTCCGGTACATATGATCTCTTTCTCATGTCTCAAGGTCAGAGTTTAATGTCCTGCTCTTGCTGATGGGAGAAATATTTCGGTCAAGTAAAGTTTTTATAATGATACTAATCCATTAGGAGTGCACCTCGTGTCCTGTCAGTGAGACTGTCCTTGCTTTAACCTATTCTTAGAATTCTGGATTTTTACTACTTGAGCGTCTTGTTTCATGTGAGCCGCTCCTCTGTGGTTCACATTCACTGAGGATTAAATAACAAATCACTGTGGCAGACAAGATAGAACTGTGCATTGATTGAAGCACATAGTGCAATAGCACTGCAGTAATGCATTCTGTTTAGGAAGTTAACAAGTGGAAATTTCCTTAGTTTGCAGAACTCAAACTTGGCAACATCCCAGAAAGTCATTTAAGACTCTAGCGGGACGACATCCACTCATTTTCTAAATGAAAAATGGATGAGAACCAGACATTCTCATTGTCTTCTCTGCTTGGATAATAATTATGAAGGAAGAGACTTGAGGTTTGCATTCATTAATGAAGCAGACATCTTAGTCTACTAAAGGCTCCTGTGACAGTGTGGGTGCAGTTTGTTGTGTCTCTTCGGGCTTTGGACACATGCTTTGAGCTCCTGTGCTGCAGACAGGGCAACCTGCACCCCTCTTCGCTTGTCCACTGTTAAAAGTGGGTTTCTCATCTCCCTGAGCCCCCAGCTCTCTTCTTATTGGCTCAGGCACTTCACGCAGACTGTAAGTCTTTCACCTTGTGCCAAGGGAAAGCGCGGCTGGAGGGTGCAGGGCAGGCCAGACAAACACTGACTTATGTCATTCCCCTCGCTGTCAGCCCTCTACCAGGATTTGGTAGTTTAAAGGTCCCCTTCACACATGTAGTTAGGCATTAACAGATACATTCTACAATGTGAGTCTGACATAGATTTTGCTGTAAAAAATATCATTACCACGTTATAATCCTTAGAATGCCACCACTACTTCTCCCTCATTAATAATCCCAGATTAATATGCAGATATTCATATTTACATTTGTCATTTAGCAGACGCCTTCGTCCAAAGCAACTTACAATTCTTGTTTTAATTGAGATTGACAATCAACTGTGCATAGCTGTAAGCCCTTTTGATAATAGTACTTCTTTAGCTCCGCCTCTTACAACCCAATTTTCAGTGTGCAAAGGGAAAATGTACACTTTCATCAGTGAATGCTGAAACAGCCTTTTACACAGTGACGCTCTGACATTCAACTGCAGGAACAAGAAGAAAACTCCATTTTTCACTTGAGAGGATAAAATACATCAGTTCTCCTCCTAAAAATGTGGAAGACATAGAAAAATAAACTGTTAGTTGTGTCTATTATGTCTTTTTCTCCTCAAAAAAATGACTTTTTGTCATGAATCTACTCCCTCAGTGATATGAAACATCCAGAATCTATGACTATCATTACTTTGAAAAGTTTAACTTCTGGATGTACAATTTCTCCTACGCCACTGATAAACCGTTCTCAGTGTATGAATGCTGGAGGCTTCTGGTTTTGCTATCAAGCTTGTGTCAGTAGAATATAGACTCAAACTGGCTCCACGTTAAATATCCTTCAGCAAATCTTAAACTCTGATTTAATATGAGCGTAGAGATTGTTTCCCCCTTTCAACTGATTCTAGTGTCAAGCTGTGCACAAACATGCTTTTTGCAAGTTCAAACAGCCAAGTCGAGTAACAATAAGCAAAACACATGCGGGAGGGGAGGGAACTTTGTGTTCAGAGTATTTATCTTTTCACAACAACCCCTTTGCTGTTCTTGATAAGGGCCCCACTATATTATAATTACTACTTAGACAGTAATTTGTGTAAAGATTTTGTACTAACACCTTTTCCTGAAAAGCATTGACATGAAATGTTTAGCAAAAGGTGATAGTCTGTGTATTTGTCTCATTGTTTTTTTGTTGACTGCCTTGTGTCGTAGTTTTATCTGTATCTTTCGGATGTGGTTCACTTTGAGCGCCTGAGAAAAAAAAGGCAGCTCCAAACAGATGACAGTCGTTTCACTCGTCCATCCCTCTGTCCTGCCCTGGAAACATGATGGGGCTGCCTGTTGAACTCTGTGATTGGGCCTCCCAGCAACACTTAAGCAGATGCTTTTCTTTTATCATGGAATGCAGGCTCTGTAGAGCCGAGCCAACACTGGGAGTTTTTTTTACATTACAGGACCCCTGCCACTTCTCTCTCTGCAGGGTTCAGGTGATTAGGGAGCCGATCTATTGGCATGATCTCGGTTCATTAGTAGGAACAATAAGTTTGTCGTCAGCGCTCAATAATAAGTAATCTTGCATCACATTAATACCAAGTCTGGGTACGGAGCCTGAGGAACAGCAAATGCTTAGGGACGGCTTATTCAAATGGCTCAATGGATGCCTAATTAGCCTCCATTAATGAGCAGTTTAACAGCCACGTCTTCATTACACAGTTTAATTTTTCACTGGAGCTGCAAGAATTCTTTTTCTGTTGCCTCTAACTGTAGTTAATGCTCAATGTGGTTTCCCTGAGCTAAGTAGAGCTTATTTACGGAAAGTGTTGAGGGTTGAAGATAACTACCAGAATTAGCGCATCCACAAACCCACTAAACCCGATGTGTTAGTAGTCTGCTGTCTAAACCACAAATTTGAATTCCTGATCAAATTTGTTTAGTCAAAAGTGAAAGTCCCTGTAGCGTGCCAATGCTTAATCATTTTTGTAATGAGCCTGTATCATTAACATTAAAAAGACAAATGGCTGGTCCGCTCATGAGTCATTAGAGAGGTTCGACTGGCACTGGGGTATATCAGTAATCAGGGGCAAGGATGAGATGAGGAATCCAATCTGCTAATGGGCTTGATGGAGTGTGAAATGTTAAAGGGGAGGTAGTCTCTTGCTGTTTGCCCTTTGCAGCTGAAGATTGAAGCTGCAGTGTGGTGACAGTCGCTCGGGCTTGATCTCCTGAGACTTCAATCCTTTATTAGAAAATAATTACTTGACTATCAGGCAGTAGACTTTGGCGGAACATCTTTTCTAATTATACCTTGGTTACTTCTGCGCCATGAGCAGAGTGCAGATAAGCATTTCTTTTATACCACCTTGGGCACAAATTGTAGTGTGGGGAAATGTCAAGGTAAGCATTTGCTCAAGAAATACCAGCTGTTGTTTTTACAAAGGAGAGAGAGGCAACATATTTACACAACAACAGGGCTGCATAATTCATCATCCCTTAGTGTTCCTTAGAAACTCTCAATATTTATGTTGCAGATGTCTTCTTACTTTACTACATTTCTATTTGCAGTTTTTTTTTCCCCTGCAGTGTTTTAAGCCTGCAGTGGGAGGAGGGACATTGAACACGCTCGCCTGCCCCAGAATCAAACCTAAAAAGTGATACTTACACTTCATCGAATGGTAATCACCTTAATGCAATACACAGTTGGCTTCTATTGGGATTCAAATGCAGCGTTTGTTACCAAACACAGGCTGTGAAAGGCGGTGCCAGGGCATTGTGATGCATTCTAGGTTTACATATTGGCCGAGCTTTCTCATCCTTTACTGGGAGATGTATGGGCGAAGAAAGTCTCTATAAACACGAGGAGTTAAAACCTCACAGTGGGGCTGTCTTTCTAATTATAGGCCGGTGTTAGTGTCTGTATGGGCTTAGTATTGATGTTTGTGCAGGTTTCGGTGGCAGATGTCGTGATCTGCTATTCAAGGAAGGGGATTTATGGGAACGGTCCAGGCGTATTTGACACTGCAGAGGTCGAAGCTAGGGCATTACATGAATCAATGGGCTTAATTTGATTGAGATCTCGTGTGTAATCTGACTGGATATGCTTACTGCTGGGGGATTATGATGGTTTAGATTAACTAAAGAAAATGAGTGACAAGAGGAGGTTGGGCTGTATCACACAAAACTTGCTCAACATGTCATCAATATATTCAATTCTGTACCATCATATTCTGTAAAATACACACAATTACACTCCATCATGATCACCTGATTTCTTTTATAAAACGGGACATGTGAACCAGAGCAGGAATAACCTTGACCATGATATTACCTAACTCTATAGATGTTAGTATTACCACTGCATCTGTTGTCATTTAGGTAATGAATAATGTTTGGAAAGACGCGCAGCGCTGTACTCCATGGTGATCATTTGCCATCTGCCACAATCTGCGGGCTATAATCTATGGTATAATACAAGAGTCCTTCTGTGTTTACCTCATATCATTACAGTGTTCTAGATTAGTTTATCACCTTTCCTGTCCTCAATCCCAGCCCTGAGTTGTGTACGAAAGATTCCTAAAACCGTGTCTCTGGGGATAATTAAAGGCAGGAGACAAGGGGATTAATTCTCAATCCCTGCGAGTCTTTCCATAAACCTGCAACAGCGTCTCCAGGACGACTGCTGTGCCCAGGGGAAATGAGTCCTAATGCTGCCTGCTCGTGCATTTGCTCACTTCAATCTCCACTGTTGTCTGAGAACAATGACACTGCGGATTAAGCGGCCTGTCTCCACCACTGTGGTGAATGATTGGTACTCAGCCATGGGCAGAGAGCACAGCCCTTTGTGAACCTCATGGGGGTGGACGCCAGCCCACACCTCATTATTTGGCCTGCACATAGCGCTTGCCGATATGGTGCAAATTGACACTACATGTGACAATGTCCTCTAATTGCTGTTTGATTCTCCTCAGTCAGTACAAAGTTAAAACTAGTTTCATAGAAGTGTTTTGATTACATTTTTCTCTGCACATATTTGACAGCAACCTGAGATTTATTGTTCAAGAACTCTGTTCTTATCGGTAGTCCGACATTTCTCGGAATCAAAAGAAAATGCGAAGAAGAGGAAAAAGCGTCTATCCATCCTATACTATGTGACATCTGGTAGCTTCCCCTTATCAGTGGGGTTTTTGGCAGCGGCTCTCAGTGTGAGTGTTCATTGTGAGTAGTCTGTTTTGCGTGTCAGGGATTTGGACGGAGGGAATTAGAGTTTTTTTGCGAGCACAAATAAGAGGATCCCTTTGACCTCTGGAATTTAAACTCATCCCCTGTGCGTGCCCCGTCTTGCAAAGAGTGATCTGCACCTTTCCTTATTGCCATCATTCGCCTCTCATCCCAAACACTGTCATTCTGTTGTGTTTCCTCCACGACCTGCAGATTGGAAGACAAGCCAGCACCAGATTGTTTCAATAATACTCTTCTGGTGATTCAGGACGTGAGCCAACCGCTTTTTGTTTTTGTTTCTATAAGGCTTTTCATCCCTTTTCACTCTTGTCTCAGACCTCTGTCCACGTTTATAGGAGTGCAGGAGATAAAAAGACCTTTTTTTTCATTTTTGTTGCATGCAAAAAGAAAAATAAGCTACAAGCTGCCTTAAAACCGAACGGCGTCTGGGTAATCTACACAGAAATGAATCTTGCTTGTTTCAATGGTTACACATACCACGTTAAATAACTCCCATTAATGTCCAGATTTAGATGTTCTGCCCTTTAGGGTTGGTCCACCTCACAAACCTCCAAACACACATCCAGAAGTCTATCATTTTCTTTACGCTGCACATCAGCCAACCCTATTCGGAGCTGCAGTGTGGGTCGAGGGGATATGCCTTCTTCCCCTCTTCTTCTTCAACCGGAAAACCCCCATCACCTCCAACAGCCCCCACTCCCCCCACCAACTCCTGCATACAAATCGGGCCATAAATTCTAGAAACGTGCTGGTGTTAAAAGCCTGTTAAACCGAGCGCCCTGTCTCAGTGAAGAGAACTCCTGGCTTATCCCTCATAGAAATGGGGCATTTAGCAATGAATCCCATAAAGCACATTCCCCATAAAGTGGGACTGTTTGGTTATTTTTCCCTCTCCTTGGCCTCATTAAAGAGCCATTACATGTTCAAGGTGCCCCATATTACTCCATCAAAGCAGTGTCAGTGTCTCAGTGTATCAAATCTGACTGTTCTCATTAACTATCCAAGGACACGAACGCACACAGAAGGAGATTTGTTGATTCTCCAACATCTGGACTGAACTGGACTCAATTAAACATGTGGACACTCAGGTTTCAGAGATCATACTCTATTTTCATTTCATAAAGCTCACCAACAACCCCCCACCCCACCCCCACCCCCCTTATATACGTTAGGCTGCTTACATTTCTATCCTATAAGTTGGAGTAGAGACTAAGCTGCCTTTGTGTTAACGAAACAGACATGCTGTTGTTTAACTCTATTTCTCTGTCCCTGTAAACAAAAGGTAAACAAAACTTAGACAATAAAGAACTGAAGTTTATATTTGTGTGTTACATGCTCCCAGTCTTCCCCAACTGCTTTGACTGAGGCTTCTTGCAGCCCACTCACAGTCTGAGCAGCAGGAAACGCTCGAGGCTACCGGCAGCGCTAATTGATGCTCCATATTGTGGAGCTGCCTAACAGTCGTCTGACATGTGCCTTTCTCTGTTTTGTCTGTTTCAGTTGCCTTTCTGGGAGACATTGCTCTGGATGAGGAGGACCTGCGGTCATTTCGCGTGGACAGAATAATAGATTTGGCGCAGAGAACCGTCCAGATTGTTAACCACACAGATACAGGTAAAATAATTGCAACAAAACATCTTAAATTATTATAAATCCCAAATATTTTTGTGTAATGACCCAAACTAGTTATTTACCAGCTGGCAGCAGCACCTGCTAGATGGCAGCTTTGGCTGTTTCACAAGCTCTCTTTAAATGTTTATGCCTACAACTGTCATGTTATTGCTACACACCAGCACACGTGTTAGTAATTGCTGGGCTTCTTCAGGTTCAATTTTGTTCGAATGAAAAATATTATTTAGGCAACAGCTGTGAGTCTGCAGGCTTCCCATTCCTATAGACTACACGTGGGCATGAACCAACAAGTGTAGTATGCACGTTGAAGCCTGCACTTGGGGAAAATAAATGTTTTGCAGTAGGAATCCCGTGTAAGACTCAATTTAGCCTCTGTAGCCGCGTCTAAAGCGTGGAGTTAAAGTTAGGAGAAGACAGGTCAAAGCTGCTGTAAGACAAACAGCACTTTGTGTACGCTCATCTCTGAATACCTATTCAGACAACTCAACCAGTTAGTCACTGTGCAGGGTAAACGCTACAGCTTGAACATTCTGAAAGAATCTTAACACAAGTTCAGTCTGTCGCCTCCTCCCGCTGGGCTATTAACATGCTCGTATTGTAAACAAAGCAGCAGCATCCTGAGTTCTTCCTTGCTGCAGAGGTTGTCATCTCCTCACCCAATTTGTACTCTAGTCAATTACTTTGTCAGCCCTTGTTGTTAAACAAAGAGCAGAGACGCATGGCTAAATAAACATAGACATGTTCAGACTAACAATATAATCGGTGGCTCAAGGAGCACTCCCTGTCTGACTATTACATAAGATGGTAAATACAGTCATGATATTTAATCAGCACATCTTCCCGTAGGTTGATCTTTCTGCTACTTCTCATCAGCTAACAAAGACAAGTTATCAGACTTTCCCTCAACACATGCACAAGTGTACAAGCTACGATCTGCTAACATCTTTTCCTGCAGACTCAACTTCAACAGAACACATTGTTTTAGTGAATTTCAAACACTCGCGAACTGTTGCATGAATCAAATATAGTTTGAAAGTATGATGCTGTACAGATGTAAGGTTTTGTTTTTGCATTGCTGTTGAATACAAACACCATGTGTAGCATTGTCTTTCTCAAAGCCAAAATGTTAAATAGATAAGAGGAGGAGGGCCAATGCAAAATGCAACAACTTTCTTTCAGACAATGAAATTACGTAAAATCATGGCTTCCTATGTGGGGTGCTTTCAGCTTCTTGGCCAAGAGACTGATTTAGGTTTCGTTCACACCAGCTGCTTAACTGTCCCCTTGTCCCAGGTGGACTGCCGTCCTTAATTGCAGTGTTTAAAATTCTAATCTTTAGCTTGATTTAATTATTGAGAACTGTTCATGGTGACACGTGCGTTGAATTCCTCACATTAATGCTGTAATATTTCTTTGACAAGATACTTTTTTTGCATTCATATAGGCCAATAATTGATTGACACCAGGCTATAGTTACAGAAATGTTCAAAGGCTTTGAAAACTATGTATATTCAAATAGCGTATTTAATTTAGTTTGTATAGTCGTCACAAGAGGATGGCGTTCCTTTACTATTGCTTTTACCTAAGTAAAGCTGCTCTATAACACGTGTGGTGGGGGATTTTACTTTTATTGATGTTTCTTATTATAATCATCAGGTTTAGGTGGCAGCTTAGTCTCCATGGTGACTGCATTTATTTACTTGAATGACATCAAAAGGGTGAAATTAATTTGACAGAACAAAGAATTCACATTCAATGAATTCCATTCAGCGCAAAATGAAAGAGCCATGTTATTAGAACAAATGACTCAATCAAATTAACGTCCTTTCATTGGGTAAAATGTGGCCTTTGTCATGTCAGTGACAACGGCATTTTTCTGTTTATATACGTTTTACAGAAATACCTTCACCAGAAATGTGTTGAATTATTCATAAAGTTCCTCTTATTGTCTGAAATCGACATTTTTCCAGGATTAGCCAATCAGAGAAGGCAAAATAGACAAGGTTCACGCCGCAGGAAAAGGGCTGCCACCTCCAGACCCGAGCGTGTTTGGCCTGAAGGCGTTATTCCATATGTCATCAGTGGTAATTTCAGTGGTAAGTAACACGTTTTACTGATCCTTCTTCTTAGAATGAATCACTCCTGCTTCTTTCCTGACAGAATCTATTTATACACATGACGTACATTTATATCCTTTTGATGTCACCAAACAATTTTATTCCTGGATTTGGGTAAAATTAAAAGTTAATGTGTTTTTGCCCTGCCAACTTCACATGAATCCTGTTTGATTGGGGATGTTGTGGCAGGACGTGTTACATGGAAGCAGCATATTTAACTGGCAGCTCTGATGTGATCATCGCTGTACTATGCCATGTAGTAATGCCCCCCTAAAAGGTTTTATATGGGAGTGGTGCAGAAAGAAGTGATACAATAAATGACATAATGTTATTACAGTAGTATTTACAATAAGTATTGTTTTAATAGGACAGTAAAATAGCAGACAAAGTGAATCGTCTGCTATTTTCCGTTTCATTGCTTCACTATAAAACGACACTCTTAAAGCTGTTTCCTTGCCAGCGACCCCTTTGTTCTCTTCCTCTCTCCTTTTCTATAATGTGAGTTTGTCAGCTTCACCGGTCTCTCTTCCTTCCTCATCAGGCAGTCAGCGAGCTATATTTCGCCAAGCCATGCGGCACTGGGAGAAGCACACCTGTGTGACCTTCATTGAGAGGACACAGGAGGAGAGCTATATTGTCTTCACCTACCGACCATGTGGGTGAGTCAGTGGGGTTTGTAGCTCCCACAAGAAGGGACAAAACAATGTTCAGGCTCTGTTGGGTCTTCTTTATCTGCAGCTAATTATTTAGCACCCAAGTGCTTTTCCTTGCCTCCTGCTCAGCAGCCTTTCACCATTGTTCCGCCTCTCTGTTCACAGTCTATGTGTGAGGTATTATTTCAGACTCCTACCAGTCCGGGAAGAGACGGCCATTCAGTGTCCAGAAATGTTTCCTGTGTCTCATCATCACAGTGCACAGAGCACTTGTGTCATACATGGTGTAGAGATTTGCACCCAGTGGAGAGACTTCCTCAGCCTCTCCACAACCATGTTTCCCCTTTCCGCCTAAGTCAGAATCAAGGTCCACTCAGCATTACTCACAACCAGATACTCATGGGAGAGGCTGACTGCTGCTCTCGTTAAAGTCTCTCTTCACAAGCCTGGACATTCTGTTTCATTTGATGAATAAGTATTTTTAAAGTAATGCACTTGCTGCTTTTGGGGATGCAAATCAGTGCAGCCTATTTATTAAGGGTATTGAGAAAAAGAGCTGTTTGGGGGAAGTATAAGAGAAGTCCCCGAGCAACTCACAAACTGAACATGTTTCCAGTTCCCATGGTTTAACCGCACAGGCATTTAAGTTGGAACAATTACTTGACGCACACATACAGTACACACTATGTACCTCTCCCACTGATATGAATCATCCAGCACAAGTAGCTTAACAGAAAGCGGATGCAGTTCATTAAACTGAACTTTTTTCCACCCAACTGTTGATAGCCATTTTTAGCTTGGTAACTGGCCTCTGGAGCAACAGGGATGACATTATCCACGCGGGCGGCAGCGGTTAGCAGTGGGAATGCTGGACTCTGCTGCATATTGAGCAGGCCCCCATCTGTCCTGTGCAAAGTTCAAGGCGTGTCTCAGGAGAGCCTGGCTGGGCTCGCAGTAATTAGAGAGCGGCTGTCTGGCCCACAGGGCCGTGATGTGTGTGCCCGTCCTCTAAACTCCCACACTGAACCTTTCATGTAATGCAGAGATGAAGAGCTGCAGCCAGCCAGCTTCCACCATCACTCTTTTGCATTTTAAGATTGAATGAATGTTATTGCTGTATGTGTGAATGTTTGGTCCCTATTAGCCCCCCTCCCTTTAAAACAGACGAGCGGTCGATGAAAAATGTTGTTCTCATTACAAGCTCTATTACTGATTCTGAAATGTCGGAGCTCCTGTAGAGTTTTTGAAGCCAAAGACACATTCCTTCTTCTTTTGCCCGGAGAAACCATTTTTTGCCTCTCTGTAGTTTCCACTTTCATATTAGTGATTTAATTTGTCAAACCCAAAGGTTCAGCCAAAATGTTTTGGCTCCGTTGACACTGTCTCTCTGTACGTGTGCTGCTGATTCGCAGGTGCTGCTCCTACGTGGGTCGCCGTGGCGGAGGCCCCCAGGCCATATCCATTGGCAAAAACTGTGACAAGTTTGGCATTGTGGTGCACGAGTTGGGTCATGTGATCGGCTTCTGGCATGAACACACACGGCCTGACCGAGATGAACACGTCAGCATTATCAGGGACAACATTCAGCCAGGTAGGTCTCATAGCAATTACTCAGCAATAAGTTTGGAGGGACGCAGTATGGGACGAAATAATAAAAGTCACACAGTTGTAAAAACAAAGATTCTGAGCAAGGCTGGAAAGAGCAGGGAAAAGTAAACCTGCGGGGTCTCACTCATCCTCAGCCAGAAGATTTCTATTGAATCAATTGTTTATAGATCTGTTGAACCACATATGAACTTTAGACTTTGGAGCTAATTGCAAGTTAGAGTTTTTTAAATTTAAATGGTTTAACAGTCTGTAAAATACTCTGCTTGACACCCTTTTCAGACAGAAGAAAATTTTACACGCACATGCATAAATAATGGTGCACAGTATGACTCTGCCTCATATTTCAAATGTGCTTTCTTCTTTTTCCTTTCACAGGACAGGAGTATAACTTCTTGAAAATGGAGCCAGGAGAGGTGGACTCTTTGGGAGAGGTCTATGACTTTGACAGTATCATGCACTATGCCAGGAATACATTCTCCAGGTAAAAACCAGTTTCCACTTCACTCATCCCAGACGTTTAAACTACTCTCAGGTCAAGTCCGACTGAGCTTTTCCCTTTATTGCAACCTTTTAACCCATCATCTTGTTTTCCATTTCTGCTCATCGTGTTTTATGACCATATAGAAAAGCTATGCAGCCGGTTTGTGAGTTGCTGCTGACTAATGTGGTTTGATTCCAAACGCTTGGGAAGAAGTTAGAACGCTGGAACGGAACCTTTTACTCTCCCCCACAAGCCAGAGTCCTATACATCAACAACTAAGATAGATACAGTTATTACAATGCAACGCCTCTGATAATGTTTGATTCATATATGTCCAAGTCATAGCCAAGTCTTTGTAGCCATATGTAAAGTGTTTGTCTGGCATGTGCAATATTCTTGCGACAGCCTGTTCAAATTAAAGCTCCTCTCCTCAGTTCCTGCTGCTTTCACAGCAGCGGCCGCAGTAACGCAGCATCAGTCCAGGGCTGAGCTAGCACAGCACCAGTAGCCCTCCTTCATTACAACAAAAATGTCTACACGCCACTTTCAGGCCTATGTGATAATTCTTGTAAACGTTGTGCTTCATACATTTAACTACCTCATTACGCTTTTCAAGGCATTTTGAAGAGGCTTTGATGATTAGTAGCATGACGATCCGCCCCAGGCTAATGCGTGGGCTCGTTTTGTAGATTCATTTTTGATAAGTCTGTTGCAAAGCTTTTTAGCAGCTTCATTAGTTAAGTCAGCCTTGAATAATCACTTCGATATTGTAAGGAAACAGGTGGAAATCAATGATTGCATTGCACAGGAGGGAAAAGATCTTTCTATGGTCTAATAGAAATATTAGGCTCAGTAAATTACTCAGTAAATACTTACATGGCTGTAAGTCTGTATGGATAGAAGGTAAATAACTAGTAAGCAGACAACAATGGCTCAACTATAGAGAACATAGCTGACACCAAACTGGAACTGACTTTGGTTCTTTGTAACGTTGCCATGTTTAATGACGAGCTGACCTGATTCCTAACTCCTTACGCTGTGCTACAGGAAGCACGGCCGGATGTTGTGCTGTCATTACCCACTACACAGGGGTGTCATTGCACCAGCGGAAGGACCTTGTGAGAAATTGTCCCATGAAAAACCAAAGTCTGTCTGGGCTCTTACTCATTTTTGTCTGTTGTTAATCTGAAAGTCCTTTTCACCAGCTGGGTGACTGTGAAGGCAAAGTTGACTTCTTGGGAGAGGTCGATTCGGACTCAGCTGCTGAGTCGTCATTGTAATTACAAAAGCACTCATTGCGGAGTGGCTTCTTGGCAACCTGTACATTAAATTATTTTTGTAAGTTTTGGAAACCTCCTGCTGCAGTGTGCCTGAAGTGACTTCAGCTGTGTGTATGAAAACTGCATTTTGGTCCGTCCCTCTACTGCATGGATAAACAGAAGAAGAGAACGGTTTTGCAGCTGCGAGAACAGTCAGTCCAACTATGCAGTGTTCAACTTATAGGAGGAATGGATTTGACAGCTCTCTCTAAGCCAGAGTCATTGTAATTTGATATCTTGACACACACAAGTCAAAGCACCAAACCAGTGAGCCTAGACTGTGATCATTACTACCTCAGTCCGATATGAGAACCAGCTGTTGGCTTTTCTTTTGTTCTCCAAAGCTCACTATGCCTGTGTTACTCGCTCAGTGCATGGGCCTCTTCTCAAATCAAGTGCCATGCTCTTGCGGCAAACAGATTCCAGGAAGCAGAGAGGGAATCTTTGTCTAAACAGAGTCTGGCTGGGTGGAGGCCAATGTACAGAACTGCATGTCCGGCCATGTGAGTCCAAAGTGCAGGTCAAGAATGCGCTTCGCACAGAATCAAGGGGAAAATTCTGTGTGTTTTTTGGTTGTATTCTTCTTTTTAGTGTAATATTGTACAGGTGGATCACAGACATCTTGTATGTAAACATATATAAAACACCAGAAGGGCAATCAGACCCTGTTATCTTGTTGGATGTAAATATGTCAAAAGCCATAAACTGCAATGTTAAAGAAAGTGGGGGGAAAATCCTGGATCTTCCCTCTGAGCAGGATGTGCAACAACCTTTAATGGATTCTTCATTAGTCCATTCATAGTTCAAAAGTGCTTCGACCTGCATTCTTTATAATGGCAGCAGGTGCCATGCTGATTTTGCAAAAACACAAAGACTTGTGTGATTTATTACCTCAGATGAGATTTTCCTGATGAGTTTATAGTCTCGAACGTCACTCTCGAGTGCTGTTCAATCACCATGATGTTTATTTAATACATTTTGGTCCCACCTAGAGTGAAATAGAGGATAAAGCGGGGTCTGCTTTGGGCCATGGCTACCTTGCGATGGACAGATGCGCCTCCCGCTGCTTTCCAGAGGAGGAACAAATGACAGCGAAACCTCTCTGACAGAGATAGTTAAACTTTGTGGTCCAGATCTCCTTTCCTCTCGAGTCCGGTGGGCCTGCAGGATCTTTTTCTTCTGAATCAAGTCCGCTGCAGCTTATAAATTGTCAATACTTTTTAAAAGGTGGAGCAGATGATTTATCATCATTGACTTCCAGTAAGCTCTGCACACTGACTGTCGTACTGGGAAAAAATTTGGGACTTAACCCCATGACCATGTTAAATTGTGGTATGCACTACAGCCCGCTGCACATCAGAGCTGCCTGGCCCTAAAGCATGTGTATGTCTGGTAATCCCCCTGTTCTGTTTTCACTCCAACTCCCAACTGTGTCTCTGTCTTAATTTGGGGAATTGTGTTGATCAATAAGAATGTTTAGACATAAGAGGAAAGGCTGCCGCTTCTGGGGAATGTCTCACAGAGCTGTATTAGCAGACAAGGGGCTCCTGTTAGCTTTTCACAAGTCAGTCCAAGCACTTTTTCTTGAGCGCCGATTGGCTGATTTACCTGTGCCAGTGTCTGTCTTTGTTACTTTGTTATTGGCCTGTGTGTTAGCTCGCTGTTTTACAGTAAATCACCGTGGGAAGCCAGAGCCTTTGCTGTGGGTGTTGTTGGGAAGATTTCATGGCTTGTCTTGATGTTTTGCTGTCTCCTGGGGACAAGCAGAGTTGATCCCCACGTTTTTTGTCTGGGCTGTGTTACCCGACCCACAACTCTGCCTGCCCCCTCCTTTGCTCCAGAGATATTTTTCAGGACTGGTGCATGGAGTAGTGCCAACTCAAATAGAGACCTGCCAGTGTGCCCTTTGTGTGCGCTGACACCGGCTGGAGTGGCGTTTTTCACCGACAGCCAGCTCACAGACAGGCAGGCAGAGTCTTAACTGTTAGCTCAGGCTGCACTGTTTGCACATGCCTGGCGTTGATAGGCATGTCACCATGGGAACGGCCGGTGAGCCAGGCCGTTGCTCGCCAATACTTAGAGAAAAATGAAGATAATAAACTAGCAAAGTGTCAAGTGAGACAGCAGTGTGAAAAGAGTCTTTCTGGGCGATCTGTTCTGTTGTGCCATTTTTAAAGCCACACGTATACCTCACCTGACCTGCTGTAATGACAGTTGTAGTTTTGGACTTTTAAATTTGACATGACATGTTGGTTGTCCCCTACCTCCACAGCTCAGTGACTCCCGAGAAGGTCGGACCTTTGTGAAGAGCGATTAGCTTTTATCTCTTAAAGAGCAAAAAAATAAAACTAATGACAGAAGATCTCCGGCGGACACACATTTTAGAGCTCATGAAAGTCGGGTTTAGAAAACACATCATCAATATTTACTGCATCAATCGACAGCAGCGGTCTGGTGTGCCTAATAAAAACATTATTAGGTTTCGATCTGATGCTGAACACATGTAAATAGTGTTCATTTAAAGATAAAAGGTCATGATGATCTGTTTTTTCTAGAAGCAGTTGTCTCTGTATCATTGATGGTGATGGGTGTGGTTGTGCATGCTGATGCAGGCAGACGACAGCTGGTAGAAGATCTTTACATGTAGATGTATTAACCCTTTACACCCTATAAGCACAATTTGTGTCCAAATTAATCCCCCATCATCTTGATTTGCTCATGAAGTTTTCAGTTTCAGCCAGGTGAGCACATCAGAAATTGAATTACCTTTCCAACGATGTGAGTTACTTGTCTGTGTGACTAAGTGTTGGTGAGAAAAATTATTTTGACATTACATCAAATTTGATGCGTTCAGTGTCGTCTACTTGCGCTTCTTGGTTGAGTCTTTAAGTTAAGATCACTTCAAAACTTATGAACATATAAAAAGGTAAAGAGCAGAAGTTACCATGAGCTTAAAAGAAGAGGAAGTATCGACTGACTTCCTTAGACTTGAGTTTACACTATACAATCTGCCATTTGTTAATGGCAGTGAATGCGTATTCGTGTTCTGAATTCATAATAAAAAACGATTAAGATGTACATGCCTGCAGACTGTTGTATTGGGTGTTTTTCCACAACACAAACGCATTGTGTCTGACTCAGTCAATACTGGCAGTGCTCATTTTCAACAAGGTATTTAAAAGTCTCAATCCTTTAGAAAGCATTAATACTAATGTTGACAGCGACTTAATTGCACTGATTGATCCACGGTAAAGCACTTAATCCTTGAGCAAACGTGTTTGGTTGCGTGCATGCATGTTGGAATAGTTGGTCGGATTGAACGCACGCCGTCTGGCGCTTATGTGAAATTAACATCTGTCTTAACCTCTATTCTCAAATTACAGGGGCATCTTCCTGGACACTATCCTGCCACGCTACGATGTGAACGGAGTGCGACCACCCATTGGCCAGAGAACTAGACTTAGCAAAGGGGATATCACACAGGCACGCAAACTCTACAAATGCTCCAGTAAGACCAAAATGACCAATCCTGCTATGGGTTTTTCCTGTCTATTTTTGGATGTGTGCACTGCACAACCATGAGAGAGAGATCTGTAGTCCCTCCTGCCCTCGCTAGATGAAGCTCATACTTTGGGGAAGTAGCCAAAGCATCAGCTATTGATGTGGTGTTGCTCCTTGGCCACAGCATCCGAGAATCCCAAGCTGAGAGGATGTTATATACTACTCAGGGACAGAAAGTTAGTCATCATGTTGCAGACAGATGCAAAAGTACAATAATTTATAAGAAGACAGTGACTGAAGTGATATATTGGATTTGGTGCTCGTGTCCTCACATCACATCGCAGCACTTACAATGTAAACGGTTCAGTTAGACACTCGGGAGAGTTACGTAAGCTTGGCACTTTTCTGATCCACTCACTTTGTTTATGCTTCTAGAAAGGACAGAGATGATTTAATGCAGTTGAAGTAAACCGAATTAATAGCATATTGAGAGCAGCCTCCTGGTGGATAGATTTGATGTCAGGCAGTTAATTGTGGGTCAGGTCAGGATAGCTGAGCTTTCAGCTTCACGTCACAGCTTAATGAATAAACAGAGATGAACCAGCTGGTGTGGTTTTACTGTTTAGTGTACATCTGGAGGTTTTAGCCTCAAAGGGATCTATATATATAGATATATATAGATGTATGTGTACGCAAGCTCTACGTCCCTCAGACCAAGCCTTTGCTCTGTCTAGTGAGGAGGAAACAGACTGAATGATGTGGCACACGTTGTGGGGGATGAGGTAGTGAGTCTCTCCACATGTTCCTGGAAAAAAAAAAAAAAAAAGAGCCACGGATCTCCCGTTTATCCAGCATTCCTGGGAGTGTTTGTCATCCCCGTGTGAGCTTGAGTGCTTGTTAATTGTTTGGTATCAGCAAACCTCTGCCAAGCGTTATTAACACACAGCCCGTAGCTGGAGGCTCCCTTTTTTTATTGCTTACACACAATCCTCATAGTAGAAATCACAGCTGTAATAATGATTGCATGCAGGGCTCTCATAACTGACGTTTCAGTTCTACTCTCCATCCTTCCCTCTCTGCCTTGATTAAGTACATCTTTCCCCCACTTGGCACAAGTCCCCCCTTTGTCACTCCATGAGGCTGTATTGTGTTAGTAGTTAAGCTGTTTTTCACTGGCATCACGTACATAATGCATCACATCCTCCAGAGAGTTTGTTTATTTATAGACGGCCAGGTTTATTTTCAGCGGATGCTCAGAGAAAGTGTCTCTCACTTTCTATTCATTTGTGTGATCATCATCTGGACTGCGTGGTGGTGGCGGGGGCCAGGGTTGTGCTGATCAGCAGATGTGCCTTTGAACATAAAAGAGCTGCCCTTTACTTCACATTCATTGTTATATTTCCAGCATCAAACATCCGTCTCTGCAACCCGGTTTCAGGGGATTTGCTACAGAGCCGTTTGCACGTATAGTTTGAGTTTAGCCTCTGAGGTGTTTTCAGGCTGGGATTAATTTGCTGTGCCTCGGGCTCACGACTCCGGCCTTACTATGTGTGTTTGCTCCTTGGACAGGATGTGGGGACAGTCTGCAGGACAGCAGTGGGAACTTCTCCTCTCCTGGCTTCCCCAATGGGTACTCGGCCTACATGCACTGCATCTGGAGGATATCAGTCACGCCAGGAGAAAAGGTATGAGCATATGGAAAAGGGCAGATCTACTTCAGGGCTCCTTAAAACAGGCACCGCTTTGTAGCTGTGACGTCCATGTTATTACTATATAATGAGAGCAGTAACAGAGTCTGACCTTTGGCCTGTTCAGTGTCAATAATCCTGCTCTTTTGATTTTTAAGATCATTCTGAACTTCACCTCCATGGATCTGTACAGGAGCCACTTGTGTTGGTATGACCACGTGGAAATCAGGGATGGATACTGGAGGAAGGCGCCTCTCAAAGGTTTTACTAAATAACCTTCTTCTAAGTCTTTTCTACCCATTGATCATTGAGTATAAATCATGTTCTGTCTGTATTTGTGCTCTCACAAGACGTCCATGATTTACCAAACATTTAAAAGTGTTTTGAATACTCTCCCTGTCAGTGTATGAAGCCCCTCTGTACTGAGCTGACTCAGAGCTGTTGATGGGGTTTTAATGATCAAACACTGTTTTCTCACCTGTGACCTAGGACGTTTCTGTGGTGACAAACTGCCTGAGCCCATCATCTCCACTGACAGCCGACTGTGGATTGAGTTCCGCAGCAGCAGCAACTGGGTGGGAAAAGGTTTCTCTGCTGTTTATGAGGGTAAGCACCTTTTCCCCTACCTCCCTTCAGCCGAACATTGCTCAGCTGATTGAACGCACACATCGACCATTGTGCCTGAAGTAAAATCCTCCATTTTTGGCTCCCGCACTGCTGATGTGTCACACACTTTCGCTGCATTAATCAGATTTTGGCCGGCCTTCAGATTTGGCTCTGTTGTTTCCAGGCCGTGCATATAGGGATGATGCATACTTGTGCGTGTGGGAGCTGGTGGTGGAGGCCTTACAGCTAATCCACATTGCGTAAATCAGAACAGTGAGCACAGGGTTTTTTCCTGATATTGCTCTCGAGGGAGCTTCAGTATTGTTTTTATTGTCGCATGCAGCCATCTGTGGTGGGGAGGTGAAGAGGGACAACGGCCAGATCCAGTCCCCCAACTACCCTGATGACTACAGACCGAACAAAGTGTGTGTTTGGAAGATTGCTGTAGCTCAGGGCTACCACGTCGGCCTTACCTTCCAATCCTTTGAGGTTAGTCACCAGTCCAGGAAAACCATTTGAATGCTTTAATACACATACACACACACAGTTTACTTTCTTTGGGGATTTCAGGAATAATTTAGAACTCCAATCCTTTCCCCTTCCTCAGATTGAGAGACATGACAGTTGTGCCTATGACTACCTGGAGGTGCGTGATGGGAACTCCGAGAACAGCCCCCTACTGGGTCGATTCTGTGGCTACGACAAGCCGGATGACATCAAAACCAGCTCCAATCAGCTGTGGATGAAATTTGTTTCAGATGGCTCCGTCAACAAGGCTGGCTTCGCTGCCAACTTCTTCAAAGGTCAGGGTTGTAAACGCTTTTAAAGTGTAAAGATCTGTATATTGAGCAATCACACTGTCTTCTTGAATTACAGACATATAACTTTTTAAGATGTTTCGGTTTCCACTTGATCCCTTTGGTTCTGTGTGATCCTCGTCCAGCTCCGCTTTTGTTTTGGAGGGTGACTCGTAAACGCCGTGGAACCAGGGGGCCAGCCAAAAGGGTCCTAACATAACTTTGTGTTTTCAGAGATGGATGAGTGCTCCAAGCCAGACAACGGTCGCTGTGAGCAACGCTGTGTCAACACGCTGGGCAGCTACAAGTGTGCCTGTGACCCGGGCTATGAGCTGGCTGCCGACAAGCGCAGCTGTGAGGGTAAGCACAGGGAGAAAAGTCACAATGCTGCTCACCACGTCATTTACATCTTGCAGCAGTTTACACAGTAAGGCACCAAAATACGATAAGTACAGTGATTCCTGATGTCCAGATAGGATGCCAACTGTGATTATGGTGCTGTGAGTTACAACAATGGGAGTTTTATTTTTCATCTCAAATTCAATGTTGTTGTTTAAGACCTTAAGCTACAATTTGTAGTCGAGAACCGCCCAGTGCTGCATGCTCCACACTGGTGACAACATATAAGCAGAATGTTGGGGTGTTCACCCCTGTTGTTAGAAACAAGGACATGCTGAGGTCTAATCCATGAATCATCATAGCATCTATGGCAGTTGCTGCTGATCAACACTGTATATTAGCTGCACTGCACAGCGAAGAATATCCAGGTGAAGGAGTAACAGCTGTTATTGTAGCATGCTGCGCATTGCTGCAAAGCCTTCCTCAAACCTCACAGGCGGATCACTCATGAATCTGGTTTATGCAAGACACAAAAGACATCTTTACTGTTGCTGTGTTTTTTGCAACACGACATTTGTAATGAGAAAATGTGGTAATTTAATTTGCCTTAAGTACACACATCTATTAAACTAGTCACTCTTTGTCTTTGTCCCCGTGGTTGTTGTGCAGCTGCCTGCGGAGGCTTCATCACCAAGCTTAATGGGTCAATCACCAGTCCCGGTTGGCCCAGAGAGTACCCACCAAACAAGAACTGCATCTGGCAGCTGGTTGCCCCCACACAGTACCGCATCACTCTGCTCTTTGACGTCTTCGAGACTGAGGGCAATGACGTGAGAACTGGGGTTATTATGAATCGACACGGGGTGGGTTTGTTCTGTGTTTTCCTTCCGTCATTTCAAACTCCATCCAGTCGTAACGAAAGTACAGTTTCATATATTAAAGTGATAAAAGACAGCATCGTCACACAGTCTGTTTCTCTGCTCAGGTTTGTAAATACGACTACGTGGAGGTTCGCAGCGGGCTTTCAGCAGATTCAAGGCTACACGGGAAGTTCTGTGGAGCGGAGAAACCCGAAGCTATCACCTCTCAGTACAACAACATGCGCATTGAGTTCAAATCAGACAACACAGTGTCCAAAAAGGGCTTTAAAGCGCAGTTCTTCTCAGGTGAGTCCTCCGGCACACAATCCCGCTACTTGTGATTCAGTCCCTTGGAGCTGGTGTCTGTCACTCACAGGGAACCGTCACTAAGGCAGGTTCCTCTGTGCTTCCTCAGATAAAGACGAGTGCTCGAAGGAGAACGGTGGATGTCAACATGAATGTGTCAACACCTTCGGAAGCTACAGCTGTCAGTGCAGGAGTGGCTTTGTGCTGCATGAGAACAAGCATGACTGTAAAGAAGGTATGCCACCGAAAATGTATTTTTGATATGGTGGCACATTTATTTCTTGCTCCGTTCAGATGATACACAGGTCTGTGCTGAATCAGTGATATCTCTTTGCAGCTGGCTGTGATCACACCGTGAATAGCGTGAGTGGCACCATCACCAGCCCCAACTGGCCAGATAAATACCCCAGCAAGAAGGCGTGCACCTGGGCACTCGCCACCACACCGGGCCACCGCATAAAAATCGTATGTGCCACATCCTGTTGTTTTCTATATTATTTGCTAGACAATTGTTTGCAGCTTTCAAGTGCAGTTAAATTGCTAATTAATTGATGGCAGCTGTTTTTGTTCTACTGCGCTGTTCCCAGTGATGACGTGTGGTTCCCCCTTCTCTTATTATCGGAATGTTTGTTGAGTAGGTCACTGACATATTGTGCTGAAAGAAAATAAGAATCTCTGTCAGGGGACAACTTATAATATCTAAATCTAAACAGCGCTTTCGGCTCCCTCGAGCAAGGCAGCTGAGCCCCAACTTTCTATGCATCTCTCAAATGCAGAGAAAATAATCTCCCTTACTAAATGACTACAGATATCATGGAGAATCTCAATCATTGCCTATTAAAGTCCAATCTTTCGTACCCTTCCATTCATCTCTGGAAATAATTTCTTTCAACCATCTGTACTCACTCCCAGCCTTTCCGTTTCCAGGCTTTTAATGAGATCGACATGGAGGCTCACCTGGAGTGTGCCTACGATCACATTGAAATCTACGATGGGCGAGATGGAAAGTCGCAAAGTCTCGGTCGTTTCTGCGGCACCAAGAAGCCCCCGCCCATCACATCTAGTGGCAATAAGCTGTTCATCCGCTTTTTCTCTGACAACTCTGTGCAGAAGAAAGGCTTCGAGGCTTCCCACACTGCAGGTACGATTGGACGCTTTTATAGCGCTACTCAGTGTCTAGTCCAGCATGCAACTTCATTTCAGTTACTCAGAAGTTAACCTTGAGTAGAGTGTCCGTCTTGTACGGGAGGTAACTAGTTCGATCCACCGCTCTGCCAGAGAGTGTTTCTAACTACAGAGCATGTTCTCAGAGCCCTTTGTGTCCAGATAACTCTAAAAACATAGAAAGAATACCAATTTTTGTTCTGCCCGCAGAGTGTGGAGGTCGTTTAAAGGCTGAAGTCAAGACCAAGGATCTCTTCTCGCACGCCCAGTTTGGGGACAACAACTACCCCGGAGCCTCAGACTGTCATTGGGTGATCACAGCGGAGAAGGGTTATGGCGTGGAGCTCATCTTCCAGACCTTTGAGATTGAGGAGGAGGCGGACTGCGGCTATGACTACATGGAGCTGTTTGATGGAGCTGATACTAAGTCTCCGCGGCTGGGGCGTTACTGTGGCTCCGGGGTAATAACATTTTCCTAACAGCTGCAGCCGCTGTGAATGTCTTTCCGCTGTCTAATACAACTGTACTTTTTCTTCTTAACTGTATGCCAGCAGAAGGAAGCAGACAATTGTTTGGAATTCGTGCTGCTGTTGAGTAACATTCGCCAGCAGTTTGACTTTGTGAACTACACTTTTGATTGATGTCCGCACTCCGACGCTAATCAGTGTACTGGTGTGCTCCTATGGGTTCGGTTGTATTGCCGTGAGAGTCATAGCCTATCAGAGCCTCTGGCACTGGGTTGTAACTTCGAATTAATCAGCCAACGCTGCAGCCAGAGTGTGGAGCGATGAGGCCTGCAGGGAACAGAAACAAGTTTCCTCAGGTCAGAGAACAGCTTGATGTCATTTACACACTTCGTAATAAGCTCTGGCCTTCTACTCACGCCCGTTCCTATGAATCACTCGCTGGAGGGGACATAATACCCCCAGCACCCGTGGGAGCGGCTCCTCCATCAAGTTTCCTTTTATAAAACGGGTCAAAATAAACTGACACAATTCAGCCTAAAGTAGGCTGAAAACTCATTATATTGCAAGGAGGTTTACTTTTAGCCCAAGGGCTTCTCTCAGTTTGATAGTACACTACGTTTTGCTGGCTCTACTAAATGTAGGCTACTACTTTCTAATAAACCGAGGCTCCCGGTCTATCAGCTTTTTGCACTGGATGTGTCAATCATGGTTATATTATTTATATTGGACTTGCGACTTTATTCAGTCTTCTTTTCTCTTCACAGTCGGTTGCACAAGCTTCGGCTGCTCTGACATCACAGCACTCGTCTTGTCGGAGCCACAGGGCACCTGCCTGAGAACAAACTCATTATTTCTCAGTACCACACTCTAAATTCAGTTGATACCACATATCGGACTAATAGCCAGGTCAAGTGTTGCCTAGGACCAACGCTCGCATAACGCAGTTAATTTTCCCTCCCGTTAATTGGAAACAGTGTGGCTGACTTTAAACTCAGGATAGTGGAACTATATGAAGTGCTTTGCAGGATTAGTTCAGAGGAAAAATGTGCTTTCTCCTGCGCTGCACCTGGCATTAATCATCAGGGTATATTTTATCTTCTCTTTTGTAGTTGCCAAAGCCGAGATCAGAGCAAAGCTGGAAAGGGCCAGTCTGGTCCCTTGCCCTTACTTGGCCCCCGGCTGTTACAGAACCAGAAGTCTTCTGTAGTCAGAAGCCAGTCGTACTGCTCATTGATTTTCTCTTAGTTAAGTTTGAGTCTAAGTTTTAATTGAAGTGCAGCCAAAGAGGCAGAAATTAATCTGTTGTTTCGTCCCTCTTGACAGCCTCCAGAGGAGATCTACTCAGCCGGCGACTCCATTGTGATCAAGTTCCGCTCCGACGATACGATCAACAAAAAAGGATTTCACGTCCGCTACACCAGCACCAAGTTCCAGGACACCCTGCACTCTCGCAAGTGACAAGCGGGGGCCAGAAGGGGCCGTGCGGGGCTAAGGGGCAATCGGAGGGGCCCCACGGGGAGGCGCCAGCCTGACGCTCGAAAACCTTCGGCCACCAAGATGAATCCGACACGACCGAACAGCCGCAAGACCACCAACCGCACCTCAGCTCCTAGGGGCTCTAGCTCCCCCCACAGACTGTGAGGAGTAAAGCCATTCTGCAGTACACCTTGTTTTTACCTTTTTATGGTTAGGATTGGGGTGAGAGGGTGAAGGTTCGCTTTAGGCGGAGCAGGGGGGGGAAATTTATTGACCCAGTCCCCTCCAGATATTGTTTGTTTCTGTTTTGTTTTTTTTTAAACGTGCCTCCTAATGAGCGGCACGAAGGAAATCAGTGGATTCTCAGGACCTGTAGGAAGGCAGGCATCAGCTTGATAGATCCCTGCTTTTGTCGGGCCAGCCCACTACATCCAGGGGGAGGAGAGGAGGAGGAGGAGGAGGAGGAGTACGGGAAGGTCTCCTGCACTCTCCAGTTAATGCTCTCCTCTCCTCACACTCTCATCCCTTCAGTTCAAGGGTTCACATCCATAAAAAGGATTAGAAGAACTTGACTTGAGATTTTGACACTGTATGTCAGTCAGTTGCATGTTATTACAAGGAAAGAAGGCAAACTGTGCAGTGACAACACCAGCATTTGTAATTGGCATTGTCCTGGCAAGCAGTGGCAAGATTCTCGATGTTACCATTAACAAGGAATTTAAGGAAGCAGTTATCTCATTAAAGGACTAACAAACGAAATGTGGTCCATGTCTTCTGGTTGGTAATTGCTTGCTTGATGACTGGTGATTACTGTACCTCCATGTATAAAGTAATGTGTGTGATCTTTCAAAGGGAACATGTGCTTTTCTCAGCTCGAACCAGTTAGCACTTTACAGTGAATTGTTCCAAAATCATGAGCTTATGAATTTTTGTGAAATGCAATGCCAGTTCACTTATTTTTAAATGCATTTTATCTCTCTTCTTTGTTTTTTTTTGTTTTTTTTTTGTAATTGCTCCGTTTAGTTCCTCAGGCATACTTGAACATTGTGTGTGCCCAGTAACATGGGGTAATAAAAATATGACTTATGTGTCCGTGTTTTACAGTTCTGATGTAAAATAATTTTCTCTCCAGCGGAAATGCCTTTTCTTGGTACAATGAAGTATTTCTCAAGAACCAAATGAGCCTGGTTATTTATTGTCATAGTAATTACATAAGTAATGTAAAGGTGAAAAGATACTGTTGAAATTAGCCCTATAATTGCCTTCTAATGTATAGCCATTGGTCTATGTTGAATATACTATGTTGCTCACTCATTCCTTTTCTCCTTTTATTTCTCAGTCGTTAGTTTGTGGTTCTGTGAATCCGCAGATGTCTGGCACCTTTTCATAATATTCACTTTGCGCCACATTGGGTGGTGAGTTTAATATGCTATTCTCAGTGGCATGCATACGCTTTCAGGAGTGCTTATGTCTGTTGTGGTCGAGCGTAAGTAAGAGCAGTAACACAGAACTGAGGTATGAATGCATTCCAGCAGGATTTCCAGACAGACAGCAAATACCGAAAAAACGAATATAAATACCTTTTATTCGCCTCATCTGAGACTTCCTATTAAAAGATGGAGCTCAGGCCCGAAAGACATTTCCATCTAGCAATATATTTGTTCCCCTACATGTAACCCTGCTCTGCCTCAGTAATTATTCCATTACTATTCTGTTGTGCCATTTCATAAAAACACGGGGAGCAGAACGGTGCTGTTGTAGAGAAAATTGCCAGACTGGCACCAAGTTAAATTGGGGCTCTCGCTCTCTTTAACCGAACAAAATACATGCGGATGGAATAAAGTGTCTGGGGGGAGACACGGTTTGGGTAAACAAACGATACTTGAAAGGAAACAAGACAAGTAGAAAAGATGAATACAATATTCAATACACAACCTTTTTAAATTTATTCAGCCAATAATTCCTCATTGTCCGACTGTTCATATACATGAATTCAAATAATCCATTAACAAAGTAACTAATGAACCTGTGTATTAATCTGATGACTACATTTTGTTTCTTCACCATAAGATCTGCCTGTATGAAGTCATTTATAACTCAAATGAAGAGTGAAGAAAGTGAATCAACACGTCTATTTAGTGGGAGGAAGAAGAACAGCATATATATATACATATTTATGCACAAACTGATTCTACGGTTGAAATTAATTGAAAATAAATTAAACGTATAACGCTCCTTCTCATGATGAAGTGCTCCTGGTTTCAGTAGAACGATGAACGAATGACCACCGTGATCTTTCTCCTTTTACTGAAAGTACGTGCGTCTATCCTTCTGATTATCTTGTCATCAAGATGAGGCCACTGGATGTAGAACAACGCCCTGAAACTGTCATGAAACGATGCACGGCGGTTCAAAGTTAAATCCGAGCCATTAAAGATGAATAATTAAAGGCGGCTAACCGGAGTACGGTAACCCTGCCTGCTGAAGCTGCAGTGATTATGTGACAGTGAGCAAACGCTGACAGGTCTTCCTGCTCTGTTACATAACAATGCAGAAGGACAGTTTTCACCAGACCCGAGGCTTTCTGTTCCTGCTTTAGTTGACTTCCACGAGTAAGACACTTACTCATGTACTTCTCTAAGTCAGTCCCTCTTCTCATCCATACTGTGTCATCTCACCGGCGGCTGGTTGAGATCTTCTCGTGTGAAAGGGTCAGAGAGGGACACACGCAGCTCTTCAAAACAAGAGTTGCGTTGGCAGCATCGAAAGTTCAACTGAGGATATCTGAGCGCAGCATCTTGAGAAAGTTACAACACTTTACGTGGAACAAACTGTGCACGGTATAAATTTTACTTGTACAACTTTTAATCCAGCCACAAAAGGACGTCATAACCATACAGATGTGGCTCAAAAACGCACATTCAGTTCCCAAACAGGGAGATGTTGCACAAGATGACAATGGATCATGTGAACGTGGTCGTGAACCGTTTGACTCCTCAAAACTGCCGCTGATGAAACTTGTGACTCAGCCAGTGTTTCCCAATAATCACTCAAAGAAAGTGATCTCCACCTCTGGGCTGACCACAAAAATACCTCAACTGAATCATCAAATCTCACTCATGAGTCACATGGTTATGTACATTGCATCTTAGAGGAGCTTCCCCGTGGGTGAGGACGTTTTATGTCCCAATATTAACAATCCGCTGATGAATAACAAGTGTAAAATTCAGTTTGATGAACGTGGACAACGTCCTCTAGTTATGGAACTCTGACATCTTTGTGCTGTATAGAACAAGATCATTAGATCATTACGAGATATATTCCTTCCAAACATGAAGGAAAAAACAGTGCTTACAATAGTTTTGCTTACAGAGGAAATCCTCTGCCTGACATCACTGTGAGTCGCCTGCCAGCTGTGTTTACGTCCTGACTGACTGCCAGGCCAGCGCCCCCAGCTGTCCTCCCACCCACCACAGAGCCGCTCCCAATGCCGCCGCCGCCATCACGGCCAAGATGGCTTTCAGTACAGCGCTGGGGGGTCTGTTGAAGCTGACAGGGGCCTTGCACGCCAACATGGCCACAGTCACTGTCAGGGTGAACAAAATGGAGACGGTGGTGTTAATGGCCACTATCTGGCCAAACTTAGCGAAAGGCACAATAACACAGAAGAAAAGAGGAACTGTGGAGATCACTGTGGTGACGGCGCTGGACACTATGGCAACACCGACATGGTTCACTGCCTCCACTGTCCGCCGCTGCCTCACGGCCGGAGGCTCCTGCAAATAAAACACAAATCAATGGAACAGCTTTATTTTTTAGCCTTCAGGGTCACTTCTCCTCTTAATACATCCAACATCTAGCTGTTTTAGCTTGTGTGCAAACAGAGAACACGCTGTGTATTGCTCATAATTGTTGCTGTGGAATAAATTCACACTCCAGTACCGCGCTGAGACCAGGCGTCGAGGGCATGTTCTCCCCAGCCAGCATGTATCCCTCCACCAGGTGCAGACAGTAATCCACTGAAGACCCCACAAGAATGGACAGAGAAATTGCCTCCACTGCTCCCATTTCCCAGCCCAGCCAATACATGACTGCCACCACCAGACAGATGACCCCTGCCAAAAGCCAAAAACTCATAATTACACCTGTGACCCCAAACCAGACCTGAATGTTCTAAAAGTCATTGAATAGTGTTAAGGTGAGGCACTTTGAGAACCTGAACGTCTCGTCTTACCCAGAATGGTTATGAGTACTGGCAGAAGCAGAAGAAGATGTGCGGTAAACACAGACACAGCTGCCACGCAGATGGCCAGAGACAGCAGCAGACTCCAGAGGGCGCTCTCCACACCTACCAGGAGACCAGAGTGGAGTTCTACACGTGGCTGCTCTCACTTTCTATTGCTGATATGTGCATCAGCTCTCACTCACCAATAATTTCCATGAAGATCTGCTTCCAGTGCTCGCAGGTCTGGAAACCTCGTTGCAGAGCCGAGGACTGCGGGAGGGTGGCAAGCTGCTCCTGGATGAAATTCTCCCACTGAACGAAGTCAGAATAGGTCTGAAAGGAGGATTTCCCCTTGTATGTGGTCTTGGGAGGAGAGAGGAAAGGGATTAGGGGCATTACCAGCTGAAATGTGCTGCTCTTTGATTCAGGAACATGAAAAGCTGTGGGATGAAGCGTCTTACAGATTCAAAGGCCATAGAGAGCCAGCGGACCTTTCCGCCGTGCATTCCCACTGCTCCATGAGAGAGCTGCCCCGGGAGCAGGTTGGGTTCAGGGAGGGAGCGACACTCCGGATGGAGCAGAGGCAGAATAGATGACAGCTTATTACCTAAAGGGAACAGAAGAACAATCACTTTATTACATGTTTTTAATGTATCGGTTGACCATTAATTCTGGGTTAATCGATTCCTTCATTAATCAACTGCTAAAATACATAGTGTCATGCTGTATTGTGTCTGTGTCCTGTTACCTGACGGCAGGCACTGTGCTCCTCCTGGCTTCACAAGCTGTTCATTTGCACTAATGGCTTTACAGATTTTGCAAAGATGCTCCATTTCCTGGAAAATATCAAAGTCCGGATCCAGTATAACGTTGCCCTTTGGAGAGAATCGAAGATATCAACAATATGAGAGAGTCATCTGTGTTGTATCTGCTGATTGTGAAGGTCTACGGATGCACGCGTCCTCACCATATCACCGATAACATGGTTGTCTTTGTGCTCGGTTCTGTTCACTCCCAGGATGCCGAACACGACGAAGACCATCGCCCCCGTGTCGACCAGAGGACGCACCGCCGGGTGCTCACACACACCTCCACTACACGGGTTGAAGCCGAACGTCTTGGATGATTTCACTTTTGCATCTGATGAGGGATCTTTGAACAGAGACAGAGGAGGGTCTCTCAGTGATTTATAAAGAGACAACATATCTGTACAACTGGAGTACTGAAGTCTTACAATGGTCATAAAGAGAAATGAAACAGAAGTGAAATTGAATTTGGAGATACAGGAAAACAAGAGCAAATAACTCCGACAGCAACTCTCACAAGGTGAGACATAGCATGATATGTACTACAATATATTTACTACTACACATCTCTCAATGGTGAAGAATCCTTTAATAAATGCTGCCAACAAACAACCCGAAGGTAAAACATAAACCTCTTGGCAAATACATTTCAACAGGCTGACACACGCAGCGCTAAAATAGTTTCCCTTATGGGTAAACAAATGTTAATGATGCACCCTGACATGAATCCACTTCCTCGCTTACCACTTGGGAGAGGGGTATAAAAGGTTCCCCGTGTGGGTCCATCAGGCCCGGAGCTGATGCCACATCCAGGTGGGCTGACACACACCCGGCTGGGATGAGGTCTGAGTCGGTGCTGGGCAAAGAACAGTTTCCTAAAAAGAAAGAAACCACAGCTGAAAGGAAACTAACATAACAAAACCACTTGAGCTTGTGATCTAAATTTTGCATTTGTGTGCTCACCTGCTGTGCTGCTGCAGAGACGAGGCTACATAAAAGGAAAACTCTGGCTTCCAACCATGACGGGGGTCACATGAGCCGGATGTGATCATCCAGCTGGGGTACGGGCGGTACACATGGGAAACACACACTGTCATTCTTCTGGTGTAATTGCTGCGGGGCTCATTATAAGCCTATTCAGATAAAACAAGGTTAGCTATTTTATTTGCACATATCACACTTTGGAGACTTGACACTACAACTAATTACAAAGAAATATCGGGTTGAAATGCTGCTCTTGAACCTGAAATGACGACACCTCTTCATGCTCGGTGCTGCACAGCTTCCATGTTGATGGAGTGCTGGCGTTAAGGGAGAAGCGGTAAACAGTTGTAGAGGTTCTGAGGTCCAACTTTGATACGTACACTGTCAGCAAAAAGACTACAAAAACAGCACCATGTAGTATCTAAAGTAGTTAAATGGGCTTCAAATGAGTATTTTTATGTACAAAGTGTTTTACCTGTTTGGTTGATGCCTGAAGTTTGTTTCAGTGATCTCAGAGGAGCAGCAGTGGTTGTAGTGGTCTGGGTCTGCTGATGTGCAGAAAACCTGAAGGCTGATGAGGACGTGCGGGTGTACAAGACGTGAGGCTTCTCCATGAACACACCTGCACGACACAACATGCTGTTCAGATTTTGCTCTGGGACGTCTTGTTTTCCGTGTGGCACAGACACCGTCTCACCTGAGCACATGGGGCAGGAGATGCCTTGACCGCTGAGGTTGCTCCTCAGAGCCAGCAGAGTCTGGAGGTTGGTGTCTGGGCTGAAGAGTAGGGGGGCGTGTGTGGCTGGCCTCAGGAGAAAGCAGCACCCGGCGGATAACAGCAGAACCAGGAGGAACACACCTGGATCAATAGGAAGATCGTGATAAACAACGGCAAGGAGGAGGGTCTGATGGAGGAGATAGAACAACTGAGGGGCAGAGCAGGTATTAAAGGATCATCTACAGTCTCTCCAAAGAGGGTGGAAGAATACTGAATGAGAAGCCTGCTCTTCCTCCGACAGACTGAATCCCCTCAGGACAGAGAGCATTTCTTCAATAGCTCGACCTCATGTCTGCATCACAGAGCTTGAACTCTGCACACAAACTAAATTACAAACAATTCACCCAAATCTTTTTGAGTACAACCAAGCTATGTCAATATCCTACCGAGCTCAGCTTTTATATTAAATCTTACCTAGAACAGATTTTCTTTGCTCCACAACCGGTTCTGCCACCAAATGCTTCAGGGCCCACTGGAGATTTGAGCTCACCACCCCCACGTGCTGCTGCCCTGCAGGGGACAGAGGTGTCTCCACTGACAAGGACAGAATGGCTGCATCACCGTCTGTGTCACAGGAGCCTGGCCCGAGACAAGGAGAGAGGAGTTTAGTGGGATGCCTGGACAGCAACGTTTTACAGCCGAGACTCATTCCCTTTTCTACTCTCCCCCCATCATTCATTCAACGCTAGGGACATAATAATCTCACCTGGCTCCATCTCCACTGACAGCAGTGCCACATCGTCATCCTCATCTGACAAAGGGCTGTGGCTCGCTGACAGGCCCGAAAACAACTTGCAGCTTTAGACGGAGGAGGCAGTTTAGGAAGCGAGACAGATGAGGGGATTACTCCTCACTTTCGCTGTCGCACAGCATGCACAAATAAAATCTCACACTGGAGTAAGGAAAGAATGGCTCACCAATTCGACCAGGCGTGTTCGTGAGGCTCCACACACTGAGTCCAGATACACAGGGCGGCTGGCATCAGGACAGAAACCCAAAGCCAGCAGCAGCTGACAATGAGGGCCATGAAAAGGCCGAAGTCATGCACGGCTGGGATCTAGGTGTCAGTTAACGAAGCACAGCGTAAAGGACCTTGAAACATTCAATTTGTGCTTATCATGTAGAAATGAGTGTCTGCTGAGCGAAGCACTTCTATTTCTCTGCTATGATTACCTGAGAGAAGGTGTTAGCGGCGTAGGCAGCCGCTGTAGTGAAGGAGGTGAGGAAAGTGGCTCGGCCAGCTGTTTTGATCGTGTAGATCATACGCTGCTGCGGCTGAAGCAGATGTGAAGCCTGCCTGAAGGTGCTGATGAACACAAATACATCATCCACCCCTGAGCAGCAAAGAAGAAGAAAACAACAGCCTTATTATTGTGATAAAATGTTTACAAAATATTCTCCTATCATTTAAAAGATTGTATGTTCACTTCCCTTACCGATGCCAATTATAACAAATGCCGCCACTCCATTAAGAATGCCAAGGTACCTCACGCCAAACACAACATGGTATAAGAAAAGGGCCATCAAGCAACTCAGCCCAATGCTGGCCAGTCCGAAGAAAGTGAGAAACGCTACAGAGATGAAGAAAAAGGATCATATAGACATACTCAGAGAAAAACAATCAAGAGGTATTTAGATTGCATGCTGTATACCAGAGAAGGAGGTAAGGACATAGACCAGCACAGAAATACAGGCGCCGCTGATGACAGCCAGCATCATATCATTGTGGAAGGTGTGTCTCACTTCATGATCAAACAGCTCCGTTCCTCCATAAAGCACCTTCACCTGGCTGAGACAAGGCAAGCAACAATGTGTAGGACGCATGTTAATGACGGAAGAGGGCCAATATCTGAACTAATGCACCGAATGACTGATCCCAACCTGGTAGACTGCTTGGCCAGGACATCTGCATACTGAACCACAAAGTTTTTAAAGTGAGTCCTCTGCTCGTCAGCTCGGTCCTGCAGGGAGTAGTAGGAAGGAAGAGGAGCACCGAAGTGGATCTCACTGCGTAAGAGAGAGGAGGAGAGACGCTCTGGGGACAGACTCTCATCCACGAACCAATAGAACTGTGGGTGGGTGATGGCCAGACTCAGAGAACCTACAAGGATCAAATCAAAGCTGTTATCAGTTGGACTCTTCCAACTTTTACTTTAAAAATTGCTGTTAACTCACAGCTGGGTCACCTTGAATATCAGCCAGATCAGGGCCCATCCCATCATAGTAGATTTTGCCCCCTCGCTCACTTGGGTAGAGGTAAGACAGGAGTGAGCTGGGTGGGGAGCAGTAGGACGGCCCCAGAGGCAGATCCCTCAACACCTCCATGGGCTTCCAGCAGAATTGATGAAACTGCGGTTGCTGCATGAGCAGACGTTCCACGTGATGAACTGTCTGCAGACGTTCTGGGGTGAAGATGTTGTGATCGCCCTCCCCTTGAGCAACAAACACCAGCTCAATCCTCCACAGAGCCTGGCTCTGCAAGTAGTAGTTAGGAGCCAGCCGGCGCCTCCTGACGCCTGAACTCTGCTTTTCCTCCTTTTCTGTTTGATTTAGGTTCCTGTGCTTCAACACTTCCCCCTGACCCAACTCAGGTGCTGCACTTTTATCTCTCCCTCTATTCAGATCATCTCCTGATTGGAGAGGGTTGTTTTGAGGAGTGGGGGACCTCATGCCCTCATTTTCTGTCCTGTTGAATTCTCCCTGTATGCCCAGCTGCTTCAGCAGAAGCTCCCTCAGGGCGTCAGACTCACTCTTATCTAAGTCTCGCCTACGTCTGTCCCAGGACCCCAGCTGAGTCTTTACAGCAATGGTGAGGGCATCGAAACGCTCAGCGGAGAAGTGACTGTGAACTTCGAAGGCACTGTAGGAGAGGTCTATGTCCAGCGGAGGGCAGTAGAGGAGCATGAAGGCAAACAGGGCACAAGGTAGCAGGACAACAACCCCTAAAAGTACTCCGCTGGCCCAGGGTTGTGTGTATACCCAGCCCACTACCCTCCACACTCCACACAGCCCAACATCCCCAGAGAAACACCTCTGCCTTGCTGCACGTTCACCTTCATCGTCCTCCTCCTCCTGCTCCTCCTCCTCCTCCCCACCCCAGCTCGTGTGAAACAGCAGTGGCTCATCCTCCACATCCATGCCTGTCAGGGACAAAGAACAGCACATGTTTCATCACTCATGAAGCAACACCCTCTCTCTCCTCTGGCAGGTAGCACAAAATAGATGTTTAAACCATCAGCAGTTGACATGTCTGAGAAAATGGAGGCCAAGGTAACTTCCAAAGTTGCAGTCAGCCAGCAAGGACATTAACGTCTGTCCACCCGCAGCTGCTGTGGCTGCTGTTGGCAGCTCAAAGGAGAGTCATGGAGAAAATTGAGGAGGTGGGAGACCTTTTTGTTTCTCAAGGGCTTATAAGAGAGTGGATCCCAGAGTCCTGCTTTAAGATGCTGATCACTAGAGTGTAGGGGTGAGACAGGCTAAAAGCTGCGATTTCATTCTTCCCCTGTCAGCTTGAGCAAAACATTATTACCTGGAGGGAGTCTGCTGGTTTTGCATTCCAGCAGTGGCGCCGTCTGTTCTGCAGTAAATTAAATCATCTCACTACTCATTACTGACAAGGAGGGTGAGTTGGATATTAGACAGAGTTGTGAAAAGAGACCATTTTTTTTTCATCTGTGTCCACCGGTTTTTGTCTAATCCCACCAATAGGTGCCGTTTCTCTCCCTCTTTTACACACACGATGCTGCACCCAGTTTGTATTCAAGTGGCGGTGAGCTGCTAACTGCACCAATTGATCTTTTCTATTTAGAAATGTGCTTAAAGGTCAGCCAGGTAAGGTGAGGGTTGATTATTTGTGAAAAGCTTCGCAGCCAATGAGAAAATCCATCATGAGAAAGAATAATTTACCAATTATACAGTGTAATCAATAAAAGTAATGAGAAGAATTAATTGAACCAGAGATTATATTACGGTATTGTTAAAGCAAAGCAGTAGCACATGCCTGCTGCAGATATTCATATAATGTTCAGTCGGAGTCCCCACAGCCGGTCTGCAGTTCACAGATAATAGAGCAGCTCACCACATCAGCTACAGTCTGCACTTTGAACTTCCTGAGAAAACCCACAGCATGTCCACACGCACATACTGTGTGCTAATGTAGTTTCCATCACACATTTTTCCTTTAATGAGAACAGATGAAGAAGCCTATTGAGTTGAAAACCAAGAGTTCCACTGTCACCAATATTCTGCCATCTTTTTTTTTTTTTACATTTTTAATCTTCCTTTATTAATTAACATGTCATCTTTCTGCAAGACGAGGGCACCAGTGCAACGTTTAATGGGAGGGAGCATCAGCATGAGCGTGAACGGTCTGTTAATTGGGAGGGCATGTTCATTAATGGTGTTAAATGTAATGTGAGGGCTGTATTATTGGTTATCTGCAAACATCATGGACTATTATTTCCAAATGAGCACTATCATGTTGTTTTCTGTAAAGCCATCGTGCACGAGTCTCTCTCTCAAGTGTGATATGTGTAGGTAATTCGATAATTGTAATCTTGTTACATTTCATCCTCCCTCTCCAGCTTTGTTTCCACCAAGGTGCTCCAATCAGCCGAAGATGAGAGGGGGATGCACTCACAGACAAGCAAGAAAAATGAAAAGGAAAAGTGGAAGGGAAGAAAGAAGAGACACCTCACAGCAATTACACCACAAAACAAACAAACCAGAACCTCAACATCTGTGAAAAGAAGTCTAGTTCAATACCGAAGGAAGGAATCTAAAGGAGAGGACTGTCAGCACAGCTCCACCTCACAGCTCCACCTCAGTGTCCATTTCTATATCACACATGGTGATGCAGTGCAGATGTCAAACCGTGGCAGGTTGAGGAACCCTTAAAGACTGACAGATTTTATGAGCTCTACGCTTCATCCCTCTAAATAAGTGGAGGAAAGATAACTCCACGAATGCACAGCCTCTGGGGCCATCAGCTTTGTCTTCCTGATGATTCTGACGTCTTTCCATCCAAGAGCATTGCACCTCATGTGCAATAATTATGAGCGGTGTGCAGCTGCAAAGTGCTGCGAGCGGTGCAGAACCTGGTATAACTAATGTGTTTACAGGCTGCCAGAATTGTTCAACACAGCCATTTTTTCTGCAAAGATTAGTAGCAGAGAGTCAATTTAGACACTGCGCAGGTGTGGACTAAAAATAGAGAGCAGTTTGGCATCTTGCGGGCTGTATTTATTGGGGTATAAGCTGTCTTCCTTATGGCTCTGTCTGTTTTCCAAGAAATGGCTTTCGTCTTCGTCGGGTAGTGTTATTCTGTCTCTAATGCCGTTTTGGACTCAAACTGAGACACAGCTGTGCTAAAAGGCATGAAATGAACCATTAAAGCTGCACCTATTTGCAGGGTGTGACTGCTCGTGCATTATATGTGACTGTGTACTCGATACCCTTGCATGCCCTCTTGTAACACTCCATTGGGAACATTATCCGTAGTTATTTCATCTTATTCTTTTTAAAACAAGTGCTGCTTAGGAAGTCTTATTGTACCTGCCTGCTTTCTGGGAATACAGCAATTGAATTTGATGTCGTAGCTGTATTTGGACTGTCTAGATATGTCGAGTTCAGCAGGTTGAGAGCCACAAGGCAGGGTAAACAAGAAACTCCAGCAGACCAGGTTTTCCTAAAATAAATTTTTCCAATAAAGGCGCAAACAACCTGAGTGTCAGCGTGTTTAACCACTAGAGCCGTCTCAGGTAGGAGCTTTGAATGATCCCAGCATGCTGCGATCCTGAACCCCTCACCTTTAATCATCTCTTTCAACGTCTCGCTCATCCTTCCTTTCGCTCTTCATCCCTCACTCTCCTGCTCTTTACCGTCCGTCAGTCTTGCTGCCATTTCTTTACATCCCTATTTGGTCCACACAGGTGAGAGATATATAACCTTCACAACTGACAGCAGCGAGAAATAACCCCCACCCCCCTCAGTTTATCTCCACTCCAGCTCATCCAATATGGATATCACATGCTGCATCCTGTCCCACACACATCCAGCCTGGTGTAAACTCAGCCAGCATACCACCTCATTTAAAGGTGCATTGATTTCACCACTGGTGCTCTATGAATATATTCCTTATGCATGAGCGCGCAGCAGGCTGTTTATAGCGGACGTGCCTTTATTCTTTTTGCTCTGTGAATCCACAGTGCAACCCAAACTCTCGAGATCTGTTCGCAACTGACAATAGTGTTGATTCTGTTATAATAGATTAATGCATGCTGACAAAGAGCAAGGCATTCTGGGGATTTGATATCTCTCATTCTCCTGCGTAAATAATCACTAAATGAGCATATTACGCTGAAGGTAGTTGCTCTCTAGCAGAATAGAAACAATGAAATAATCTATTTCCCCAAAACTTAATGGCTTCGGATCAGGTAAGTATTCCAAGCTGCCCACAAGCAGATATAATACGCTTCTTTATTAAGTTGTTAAACCATGTATTATTTTCTCGATATTTACACAGTTGACTGTCAATAAAATGTTCTACTTTAATCTATTAATCAGCTAAAAAACAAAACAAAGGCATTCCTACTGAAGCACGTCTTACCTGAGGCTGAGGAGACGACACTGACAGGTGGAGCGTTCAGGCCTTCTGGGTTCATTGTGATGAACTTGTGCTCTGCGATTTCATCTCCACCATGCTCGGGTGTGGAAGGAAAATAATTTACTGTTCTATTGTCATAGTTAATAACTCCTCAAGAGGAGAGACACCAAGGGAACCCTGACAATAGAATTACACACAAAAATACACCACCTCCCTCACATACACACACTCCTAAAGAATCCACTAATCTCAGCAGTTAATAATGTGTTGTTTTCCTCTTCTTTTATGCGCCCCAGTCCTTTCTCTCCCGCTCCCTCCCCTCCTCTCTTACCCGGTTGTCCAGGCGACAGAGTCAGCGAGGGACATTTCTTCCCAGAAGCTCCTCTCTCTCTCCCCTGGCTTTGTTCAGCTTGCTCCTCTGACTAGCTCGCCAGTTGAAGAGAAGCGAGGAGGGAAACGTAGCCCGCAACCCTCCACACATACACCACCGATGGAGGGCAGGATAGACAGTAGGGGTCTTATGCACAGGTTGACGTGTTTCTTTTATGGCTTCTTCCCCTACTCAGCTAGTTTGATGGGATAGAAATGATGCAGTTTGTCGGGGTGTCTCAGCCGAGCCCCCTCCTCTCCTGTCACAGTTGGTATGGTCTATTCTAGCCTCAGTTGGTAGGAAGGTGGGGTGTGTTATAACAGGGTGATCAGAATGATTGGCTAGTGGTTCACAAAGTGCAAGCAATTTGAAATAATCACCTTAAATAAGAGTGTATTAGCTTCTGGTTCACTACCAAACGTGCTGCTCTGAATTAAATCCGTTCAGCTGGGCTGTCTCTTTTGTACACGCCGTTTTACTGCTGTGTGTACATCATTACAAATACGTAGGGGAGCTTGGCAATTCAAAGGTGGATTTGACTTGTCATATTTGCATTATTGTGCCAATAATGCTTTCCCCGGGACAGTAGCCTCTCCTGATGTGCACCCGCTCACTCTCATCTAACATTAATGACCTGCACTTACTGTCACAACCAACTCATACATCACCTCACTTCTCAACCTTTCTTGGGGTTCAACTTGGGCTGCCTCGACACCCAAGTGTGATAATCCATCATCTGGATGGGAGCAGATAAGACTGTCTGTCGTGAAATTTCCATATCAATTGCTGCAGTGTGTGTGTATGTGTGTACAGACTTAAACACAAAAATCTAGGCTTGACTCACATCAGTGTGTGTGTGTGTTTGTGTGTGTGTGTTTATGTGTGTGTGTTTTGGCACCCTTCTGGACACTTTGTCTCCTTCCTGTTGAGGCTGTTGACAGACTCATTGGATCAACAGACTTTTTCCTTCAGTTGGGATCAATAAAGTGAAGCAGAGTGAGCCTAAACACATCTATTGCTGCAGCACTGTGGGGGACAAAAAAACAGATCTGATGAAGCCTGATCAATTGTCATAGCTGCATGTCATCAACAAAACAGAGACTCTGTACAGTTTACTTTGTTAAAGTTTAATGGGTCCCTCCAATCTCAACACTTTCATCAGTAAACATGTATCACTCACAAATATTGGCAGGCAAGAACTCAGAGGCAGCAGTCACATTATAATAATATACATTTAAATAATACAAAAATATACATGAATCATTCATCATTCAATCGTTCATGCATACTGAAACACAGACATGCAAATTCTCTTCAGATGGCGAGACTAACAGGATGCTGTGTTTGCTCCCTGATTACACAGAAGAAGTCAGAGTGGCTGTTTGAAGGCCCCGTTAAAGCAGGTCTTCCTGAAATAGCAGTTTTTGGGATTTATTTTGGCTATGAGGATTTACGTTAATAGCTACGGGGAGGAATTAACCTGAAGAGTTTTCTAAGCTTAGAATAGGTGTGAAAATATACATAATTGTACACATCAAACAATGTTACAGCTAAGTCTGGCTAACTTAAAGGAAAATGGTGTTTTTTCAACCTGGGCTCCTTTTGTTGCGCTTGAAACAAAATTGATTGTTAGTGGAAAATGACTTAGTGGACGGACCTCCCCCAGCTGGGAGGATTCTACATGGCAGCCGTTTAGCTGTTGCCATCATAACCTTGTCACCCAAGATTGGACTGATAGCCTCCACTAAGGGGGAGTTTTGCTTTAACCTTCGGTTTGATTGTGTGTTTTTTAGCAGGATTATGCAAAAACTACACAGCTGATCTTCACACAAACTTTTTGGAGGGAAGTAGCACCGGCCAAGGAAGAACACGTTCAATTTTGTGACAGATCCATTCAACATCGTTTACATTAGATTCGGCCGAGGTTTTGCTCTCCTAGTGCATCTTTGTTACAAATATTTTTGTCCCTATTATTCATTTCGACCCAAACACATGGGTTAATAGTGCCCAGGTTGAAAAAGCCTGTTTATTCAGTTTCATATGGAAACATCAGCATGATAGGAAATGTTAAAAACCTCATGCGGGAGGTTTCCGCACAGTGTTATTTTCTCAACACCCAGCGCCAGTTTGACTCTTCTTTTTGAAGAGGGTCACTGATGGGGAGCTCTTCTCTCAAAGTGGAAACTGGTTTAAAATAGATGGAATTCACAGTCATTCCATCAGGATCTAAAATCTAACAAATGATGACGTACCCTAACTTTCTAGTGTCATCGCCAGTGACTTCCTAAACATTTTGATAAAAGGAATTAATTTCTATGTACCAAATACTTAACTACAGCTGTCCAACTCTATGTTCCTTCTTAAAGTCACGGAGGGAAATCTATGTTGCGAATGCTTCGTCACCTCATCTACGACTTCACAATAAACTGGAATGTCCCTGCAATGGTTAACCATACAGTGGATGATATGTAAATGTCACAATAAATAACCAGCTTGATATGGTCCAGTGCTTCAGAGCTGGAAAAACAATCTGCAATTGTCCCATAATTTCTGCAAATGACCAGAGTCTGTCTTCAGTGTTGCACTACAGTCAGGATTCACTCATCTGGATTTTCATTCTATTTCTTCTCTTGTGAGCGAGTATTATTTCCAACAATAGGGATTAACGTTGGAACAGACACATCTAATCTAACACAGTTTTAGCACCTACTAAATGGGCTCAGAAGACGCCTGTTTTTTGGAAACTGTGGAATTATATGAACACATTTTGATTTAAGAAAAACAAAAAATTGAATACACCATGTTATTGAAATTTACAGAATTATGACCCAACAAACATTTTGTGACAGTGATGCAAAGGTTTTGCTCACAGCTATTTCTTTTTCCAATAACTGTCATAACACGTTTGGCCTGAGTGTTTGATTACTTTGTCACTACACAATGTTCACAGTGAAAAGCAACAGCGCAAGTGTACCGGGTGTACAACAGCTGACAGAGACAAGTAGATCTAGGGTCCTATGGTCATTGGTCCATGAAAACAATAGTGGTGTTGCCACACAAAACACACACATTCTGTAAACTCACATACAGTTTCATACTCTTAAATCTCTCGTGCGACAAGGGAGTAGAGTTTGTTTCCTCTGGCTACCAAAGATGGGTCTCACGGATCTCAGAGATGATGTTAGTGGCTTTTTTA
The DNA here is from genome assembly GCA_901007825.1 of Macroramphosus scolopax. Lineage (NCBI taxonomy): Eukaryota > Metazoa > Chordata > Actinopteri > Syngnathiformes > Centriscidae > Macroramphosus > Macroramphosus scolopax. Next base: position 56,423 of record CAAKHC010001629.1, on the reverse strand, counting down.
AGCGCCTGAGAAAGAAAAAAAAGAGAAGTAGCTAAAGAAGTGGTCTTAAAACAGGAAATACAGTACCTGCAGTTCTTGATTCTCAGAATCTATTCAAATAAGAAAAACACCTGCCAACCTTACCTCAAGCATTTGAGCAACCTCTGTCCGCTGCTGTGCTGTGTCCTGTGACTCAATGAGCAGCTCCTGCAGCAGCCCCTGTTTGTACAGCTGACCCACCAGCTCACTCTGCAGATGCTCTTTCACAAAGTTCACCAGGAAGTGCATCACTGTCTTAGGTACACTGCAGACACAACAACCCAGAGACTAACATCGAGCTGGACAAACAGAAACAGAAAGGGAAACAGGGAGAGAAAGTGTCTGACCTGTCTTGGATGCTTTTGCGGACAATGAGGAAGTAGCATTTGATGAGGCGCTGGATAATCTCACAGTCCCTCTGCTCCTTCGCACTCAGCCTGCGGGATACTGGCACCGCCTGGTAGAGTGGGCCGGTGTGGAAAAATTTCTCAAAAACTGTACAGTAACATCACTTGAAATTTGACAGGGACATCATCAGTCATCCTGAACAGGAATCTATTGAGTGTTTCATGTCGCCCATCAATCTTAATCACAATTCTAATATGAGGACATTTTGACTGTTACAAGTAAATTAAAGCTGAATGTCCCTGTAAATCTCTAAAATAATGTGCAGTTAAACCACATAAACATTTGTCTTGTCATATTCATCCTGGACAGGAATCCAGGGAAACTTTAATTTGCCTATGAAGTAAAAGTTTCTTAAAGCAGGTCAAAGATGAATATTTGATGATATTTTAACTTTTGAGCTTCATCTTTGAAATGAAAAGAAAATCCTGTAACAGTAAATGTTCTTTTAATTGGATGTCATACAATTGTTGGTTGTACTACAAATGTAGTAAACAAAGAAGAAAGCTGAAATAACGTGCTTTATTTGACACGTCCTTATTCTTTATGAAGATTTTTTTATTCTTTTATTTTGAATGCTGATGTACTTCCAGAAACTTAATGGGTTTTACCAACAGCATCCTAATTTGAAGTAAATATTCGTGTCCAAAACTTATATTCATGGGACTCCTGCGGTGTCAAACATTGAATCATAGGGCCACTGACCAAGCATACGTATTTGACGAGATGGGAATGTGTTAGTTAATCCCACCACTCACTGTGTCAAGGAGGTTAATAGCCTGGCCTTTGATGGGGCTGCCAAAGCTTGTCGTCTGGGCTTTCTCCTCCGCAACCTTGTCATTCTTCCATCGCTTCCCTCCATCAAGGGCCTCTGCCTGATAGCAAGAAACAAGAGGAAGTCAGAGCCCTGAATTCTACTGTAAACTTTTGAAGGGACCTGAAATGTCTGGATGTGAAACATTATGCACAGCCAAATGTGTGCTGTTTATGCTTGGTAAATGGTAAATGTGAGTACCTGTTGTGGGAGACAAATATCTACCTGCTGACTGTTGACAGATGCTGAGACCTGCGCTGCATCTGTGAAGTCTGGATGCTTTGTGTTGATGTAGGCAAGTTCTATTGATACTAAGTTGTGTACCTTGAAAAGAGAAGGAGAAAAGGGTTATCAGGAACCTCAGAAAAATCATATTTGTTCAATGTTCGTCATTGTAATAAGAATAAAAGATCATATCTGCCAAACTGTAGATTACCATTTCATTGGTAATCGGCAAGCGCTTCCTCAGTAGTCCAGTCACCACTTCCACAATTGAATCGTGCAGTTTGGGGAATCGCAGAAGCTCCTTATAATGCCCAAAGACAAATTGTTTAACATGGTGCTGTCATAGTCAATGCTTCTCCATTCTGGAAAACTAAAGCTGTGTGTCTTGGTTTACCTGTGTGCTGTAAGAGGAGCAGTGCTGAATGATCCTCTGTAGTTCTTCATGGACGAGCTCTACACAACGCAGACTCGGCTCCTCCAGACGCTTAATTTGTCGCTTCACCAGCAACTCAAAGGACACCTCTGGGACAAAAAGTGCTGGCCGCGGACCCTGGAGACACAAGGTACAGGTATATCACACACGCACAGGTCTGCTAATAACCAGACAAGGGAACTTCACTTGCATTTGGATTAAACACATTATGCATGTAGGAGTCAGGAAAAACTTACCGTAGCATTGCGGATGGCAGTGAGAATATCAAGCTCCGTCAGTCCCCCAAGGGGGTCGATGGACTGCAAAGTACGGCCAAAGGTCTCATGGAATATGTAACAGATCCGAGCACCCCCGCAGCTGCAAAAGAGATGAATTCAGCTGTGACACCAATGCTGTTTCTCAGTGCTACGTGTCAGCACTCCCATTCATTGCAATTTAATTAAATTATCCAGCATAGGTCAATATTTTGCTCCCCACATATTTACATGACTTAATCTCCTTGTGGAAAGAGCTGTGGAGGAGAAGGGGCCAATAGATGCCAAAACCTCTCCAGTTTACGAATAAATTACTGCGAGGACACTGACCCCATGACCTGCACAGTACACCGGGGTAAGTCAATACCGAATTATGCCACAAAAAGTACTAAATCAGACGTAGTAACAACGGGAGACAATTACAGACAATTCGCTAAACAGGAAACAAACGCTGCATTCATCATAAAATAATGTTCTATTCAGTGAAGATCCCACTGCTTTAGAGAGGTGAGACTCACAGCTCAGAGGTTTGAATGTGCCTGCCGGTCCCCTCTATGGTGTTGCTGTAATCACTCGCAAACTTGGTGACAATCTGCAGCAGGGTGGCGCTGTGGTCCTCTACTGGCTGGCCATAGCTGTTCAGGCGTGCCTGATACTGGGAACTTAGCACAGTCACGCGTGTTTTCAGGTCTGGCAGGCAGTCCCGGATGTGGTGCATGAGCAGTCTGCTGAGAGTTTTGGCCAGATAGTGTGAACCGGCACGGGAGGCGAGCGAGGGGTAGTGGCGCTGCAGGAAGGCGTGCTCATCTTTCATTGTGTCCTCGAGGCTCTTCTGAGTATTGATGTCATGCTGGCTCCTGGGAAAATTACAGATTAAGGGAGAGAGAGGGAGGGTCGTCAGGTATTCAGGGTGCCGAGGGCATTAACACTACTTGCTGAATAATAAAGCCAAAGACATTATACACTGTCAATTTAAATAATAAGGCTTTATTGTGAACCTGTTAACAACACCAATAATCCCGAGCCTGACTGGAATGACTCGACCCAGAAGGACCTCTAGGGCATCTGTCCCTGCATCCATCAGGTCCAGCTTGCTGACCACCAGCAGTGTCCGTCGACCTGATGGATACATAACCACAACATGAGACGGAGGAGTGTAGAGTGGAGTGACCTCCCTTTTCAGAATTTCATCCTTAATACTGAGGCAGACAGTAAACCTCTCATGATAAAAGAGAAACAGAAAGCAGGTCCCTGCTGGACAGTTGGGCCAACATAAAGTTACCTAACTAATACAGCATCTCTGTAGATACAATATGTTAAGCAATAATGACAACCTCCTGGACAATTACTGCAGGCCGATTCTCATTATCCACCGAAGCACTCTTCAAAGTGCTCTGTTACGACCCCTCCCTTGTCACAGCACTATTACAGCAACATTAATTCTGTGAGAAGGAAAAGTACCAGGATGCTGTCAGCACTAAAAGACAGGTCTATATGCCTGAAAGCCCTTGTGTTCTACTTTAAGTGTGTTACGTAATAAGAACCAATGAAGAAAGAAAATGAAATCGGAAGGAAAGAAGTGCCTGTGTACAAAATGTCCTACCATCTGGATCGACCTCACGAGCCAATTTCAGTGCATCAGAGGTGGCCAAGTCAGAGTTGGCAGCGGACACTGCGAGGATGAGGGAGTTTGGATTTGAGATGAAGGACAAGATCATTTCTTGCACTTGGGACTCAATGTCTTCTGGCTGATCCCCAACAGGAACCTGAGGCAACAAAAAGCAGCCAAAGTTACTGTAAGCACAGTGCTGCTGCGAACCTGCGATGATGATGATGATTACAGGTATGCAATGAGCCAATATCCACAGTGGCCATGTCAGAACACCTGTGGCTGAGTTTACCTTGGTAATGCCAGGTAAATCAACCAGGGTGAGATTAAGGACTTTGGGGGAGAAAATCTTCAAGTGTATGGGCTCAGGGCTGATTCCCTGGAGGAAAAGAAAAGACAACATAATGTTGAATCCAGTGGAAAAAAAGAGCTAAACTTAGGCATCATTATGTTAACGTGTATGCTTTCTACTCACCTTGTTGTCACCTGAACTGCGTTCAGTCTCTGCTTCAATTTCATGACGAATTTCCATAAAATCTGTAAAGATCTGTACAAGGAGGCGAGAGAATGACAATTAACTAAAAATTGCACTACGAAAGAAAGGCAGTGATCACATCATTAGAATCCCTGAGAGAACTTCACCTGGTTCTTGCAGTGCAGGAATGTACCCCATTCTTCAGCTTTCACACCTTAACAAACACATATAGGTGAGTCATTCAACAGAAATGTGTTAAAGAATTTAGAATAATTAATATTTGTCGGATAAATAATGAAAAAAGAAACAAATACAAAATGGTAGACGGATGAACACCAATTGAATGAAAACGCCTGAGAGAAGGAAAGGATAGGGCTGAACAAAGACGACTACATGCAAACCAAACAAACAGAGACCTGGGTAGCTGTGTTGGGCATTTTGTTTTACCCCATTTCCTGAAAAAGCATCGGGGAAGAAGAGGAAGAAAGGCTGTATGTTAGCCAAGAGGGACAGAGGCTCTACAAGGAGTAGCTACAGTTAAAACAATGTGTGAATCTGATATGACAAAGTTCTAGTCACAAATAAACTACTGCAAGCAGAGTATAAGCCTAGACAGACATACTACATAACACACACATTGTATGTAAACAATCATTTAAACTCATGTTTAATTTAAAAGATAAATAATAACATAAACATGTAGGTACCATTCTCAATCTTCAGTCTCTCCTGCAAAGGGGCAACATTAACAAGCTGCAACACCAGGGGTCGTCTTGTGACTATTCCTGATCCCCGAGGCAAGAAATCCCGTCCAACCAGGCTCTCCAACACAGAGCTCTTCCCGCTGCTCTGTGATAACATACGTGCGGGCAATTCAGCAACATTCTGTATATATTCATAAGAATTTTGGACTAAGGGCTAAATGCATAATTAACTCACCTGAGACCCAACCACGACTATCTGAGGCAGCTGGACGATCTCTGTGCCCACTGTGAGAAACACCTCCTGTAGCCGGTTGATGGTGGGAATCAGATTTTCCATCTTTCCACTGGACCGGGCACTTACTGAAAAGGATAACTGACATAAATCAATACATCGGGCGGATGTTCAATATAGTGAACAGCAAACTAACCGATTGAATGACAGTACCATCCGAATTATTACATTCTCCCAGTATGCAGATTGTACTTAAAAAAAGAGAGCTACAACAGAATCAATTTACATCGTTACAAACAGATATAAGCAACAGAGAAATTATTTATTCCTCTATTTCTTTACAAAAGGAGAAGTGGTCCTGATGAGAGGGGTGTAACGTTACCATCCGGGCAGGAGGCAGGACAAATCTGGACGACACATGACAGATATTGACACCAACATAAAACTAGAGGGTGTAAATTGGGGTTTTGTTATCATCCTGAACAACCGTCTGAATGACATGACAAGAAATTACAGAGCAGAACAGGCTCGCTGGTAACATCAGCTAATGTTAGCCAGCTACAGCTAGCCGCTACAGGCAGGAAGTGAAAGATAGGTTAGCTTTGCGCCAACGCTAGCTAAACCGCGGTAAAAAACAAAAGCTCATTTGTGACCTTACCGACGTTCAAAGAAAATGTCCCTGGTTATCCACCTTGCCTTTTCTTCATACTTTGAATACAAAAGCTGAGGGTCGATGTTATCGCATTTTAACCTAGAGAATTATCCAAAATTGTCAGTAAGAGATAACCGTCAGTTCACAAAGTGGGCAGTTCTCACATTCCTTTCCATCAATCTGATTGGTCAAGATAAACGAATCACGAGCCTTCCCGTCATCTGATTGGTTGATGTGTAATAGCGGTTTTGACCCGCCCTGTAAAAGACCCTCAGGACCAGCTTTATTTCATTCTATACAATTTAATCAGTTTAATAGGAAAACACATCAAAAAACATTGTAGTCAATTGTCCTCATGTCATTTTAAGACTTCAAAGCTGAAAAATATCAACAAACAAATGGAAACATGAAAACTATTTCGTTTTCTCTGTTTTAATGTGCTTATATAAACATGATATTTACAAAATCATACACTGACCATTTGTTGGTGACAGAATAAAACATGTATTACCTTCTCACTGCTGGAAAACAGAAAACATCTTCATCCAACACAGACATTAGGAATAAATACCCTGGAGTACAAGCGTCCTCTTTGAGTTATAGCAGGCAAAGAAAATGTGAGACAAAAAGCATGAATGATTCCTCTGTATTCAAATCTTGTGTGATTGGTCTTGTGACATTACTGCAACATTAATGACACAAACAGTTCAAATGGGCTAAATTTACTTATCCATGTCCTTGGTTTGGGGATAAGAAGCCCTATTGCAGAGATAACAACAGTCAGTGTAATCCGTGTTCACTCAGCCACTGATTAGGCACACAAGGGGCTCTCTGCAAGAAAACTGACAATGTTTATTTCTTGCTTCATGTTCTAAACACTTTATGCATGTCCAAGCACCCCGCCAAAGACAATCACAGTAAACAACTTCCAGCTTCACATTCTTAGTCCATGTAGGTGTCCATGCCGTCGCCATCAGGGTGAAGCAGTCTTCCGGCCAATCGCTCAATATCATCTAGACTAAGTTGTCGTAGTGAACGTTCATAATCCTTAAAAAGAAAGAAAATGTGGAGAAGAAGCAGTTAAAAGTGTTATCAATTTTACAGTAATCATGTCAGGACTAATGATTTTCTCTCCACATCCGTATGTTTTCATTGTCTATAATGAGTATTTGTCAAACATTTATCCTTTTATCTTTTATTCAGTTAATCACTGTGTATTTACACAATTTACACATGTATTCTGGACTTTTTTTCTACTTATAATAGTTACAAAAGGATTGATAACCCTAACCTATGAATTTGGTAAATGCAGTGCTTATGAAAACATGGTGAGTTTGGGGCAGTGTTTTTCTGTTTAAAATATGATACCACTCAGACAGCTGTAGAGCAGAAAGGCGAGTTGGAGACAACAATACGGTGAGTATGTCTATC